>VWZY01007074.1:8167-54829 GCA_013399075.1 Chloroceryle aenea
ATCCTCATCTACTATGTCAAACTCCTCATCTATCTCGACTACTTCTGGGGCTAAATGAATCTGGGGCTCATGCGAAAACCCTGCAGGAGTAAAGACAGAGGCAAAGAAGGCGTTCAGCACCTTCTGTCAAGAGTCAAAGTGGCAACATGATTGCACCAGCCTTGCTTCCTTGGGCAATAAGGCTGCAAAAAGGAGCTATCAGGGACAGCAGATAAGGGGAATATTATTTTTAGGCACTGGCAATCTTGGTCACTTTGTTCCACACAAGCAAGGCAAATGAGGTCTCACAGAGACAGACAGGCAGGCACAGATGAGATGAGCAAATACTGACTTTCTGAACAGTTGAATAGAAGAATTTCCAATTAATGTTGCTAATGTTTTAGATAGTAAATTCAGGGTAGCTTTGCAGGGAGCTACTCTAAGCAACAGCAGTGCAGGACTGTAGTCTGTGCTTGGGGCTTCCTTGTGATATCCATGTCTTACATTGAACCTGACTGACCTCCATTCCTTTGGAAACATCCTGAAAGGACCAGTGAGGGCTTGTGCCTGTGGTCAGTACTGGCCTGGTCCCCAACGGGCTGGGCCTCATCTGTGCCTCCTCTTACAATTTTTCTAACACACTGCTCAATCTCAAACAGATGTGACAATAAGGCAGCAATCTTCATGGACAGCATGAATCTTCCTAAGTTTTCTAAACCTGGTGGTGTGGTTGAGCAGAGACATTTCTGTGAACAGCTGGAAGGCAGGAAGGATGCAACAGGTACAAAACCAGTGTTACTCCTCTAAGACCAGCTCCCCTGACCTGTTAGCACTGGTTTTTTTTTGGAAGTGGCCCCAGGATGCAGTACTTCTTTCACAGCTGTTAATCACTGATGGGGAACAAGTTATTAACTAGGATCACCCTCTGGTTATCCTCCCATTATTCACCAATGGTGTGTCTCATGCCAACCAACCCACCCTCTTCCTCATCCTCACTGGCACATTCTTACTGCAACAGCTCATACCTTGGGGGTCCCAAGGGCTCTGCTTCCCTGGGATACCAGATCAGAAATGCTTGTCTGATTTTTGTCAGGGCAGCAGCACCTTTAGGATGAAAGCTGGTTTTACAGAGAAGCCAATTTACTGGAATAATCCTACTGCCATAACTTTGTCAAACATCTGATTCTCAGTGGAATGCACAGGTAAAGATTCACCTCTGACCTGTAATATGCCAACATGAACATCTAAATTTGTAATGCCAGCCTGAAATTATTGATGTTTTGATCTTTTGCTTATACTTGTTTTCTGGATTTTCCAGTCCTAATGACAAATTTTTCACTTAAAGTTTACTGCTTGGCAAACAGTTTCTCTGGAAATGAAAACAAAATACATTTATACTGGATATAAGAGAAGAGTTTTCCATTAGCTTATTAAGGGTGTAGTGCTTTTTCTATTATGCCCTGGCTTTAAATCAAACCTTGATGTCCTTCTGGAAGATATTCTCTTGTTCAGACAAAGGTGAAGGTTTCCTAGAAGAATGTCTGGAGGAAATTTTATGGCCAGGGTTATGGTAGAGGATCTTAACAGTCCTCATATTTAAATTAACTTACAACACAATCTGTGCGTGCTATAACACTTAAGATTATGTGCATTTCCTTTAAATCTCTCCTCTTTATCATGTACTTTGGGTCTTACCCTGCTTTCTTTAATGCAGTGCAGTAGAAAGATTAGGGATGAATTCACATAATTTATGTTGCCTGGTTTACTTGAGGTACACTGCCAAGTTCATATTTAATAATATAGGCATCCAGGCCTAACAAGACAGCAGTGAATTTTTCACTTGTATATTGACCTTTCCTTCCCTGCCTTTAAGCATTATTAACTCAGTTCTATCAATATCAGGCTGCTCGTGATTAGGATGATTATCTCCCATTTGTTGAGCTTTTGTTAGTAGCAGATAGTCAGGTTTCTGCAGCAGTGTTTTCCTTCCTGAGCATTCGAGCAGCTACCGCCTCTGCTGGGTGAAAACCCTCCTTGTTCCCTGCATAGTCCCACAAAACATCATAGTAGATGGAGAGGTACCTCTGTAGACTGAGGACTTGTAGGTGTTTCCTTCTCTCCACTTTGATGGTGGTGCTATGTCCCAGAGAAAGTGCAGGTCCAGACTACACCTTCCTGTCATGCTGCAGCTGCCACACTGGCCAGCTTCCATCGTCCCCCTGCTACTCAAAGGGCTCATACTCTTCCTTGTGGGATTTCTAATAACCAGAGCCCGCTGGTGCTTTTGACATCCTCCACATTTTCTATTTGTTGAAGAAACTTCTCAGAACTTACAAGGTTGCAGCATACTGGGCTGCGCTCATGCCCACAGCACCAGACACCTGAGGTCAGCCTGTTTGTTAGTTTTTGTTTGTTTGCTTTAAAAATAAACAAAATTTGGCTTTGCAGTCTTGGAAACTCATCCTTTCCACATGTTGCCTAATTCTTGTCTTTATGTCTGGGTCCTGTCCTGGGTGCCCACAGGCACTGCGGTGGGTGGCACCAGGGCCACACCACACACTGGTATGTGCTTCACTTTACATTCCTCTAAAAAGGCCCTGCGAGGGGGAAACTGCATCTGCCTCTTCTACCCCAGGTACTGAGCCAAAGGAAATATCAATCCCTCCTTCTCTCCCATGAGATGACAGTATTTCAGAATGGCTTAATGCAAAGAAAGATGAAGTCAACTTAGGAAAACAGAGCCTTTAGGTCCATCAACACACCAAAGCCTTGATCTTTATGTAGGATAAATCTGATGGGCTTCAGTCACTGCTTGCACAATCAGGAATAATGCTGGCCTCACCTGCTCTCGTGAGTTTGACAAGGTTCCCTACCATTTTCAGGCTACAATTTGGCAAACACACATACAGTACTGGCTTCAGTACCCACAGTGCATCCCTGCCATGCTCGGCTTGGGGAAGCAACACTGGGCTCGGAGCTGGCTGTGGCCCCACCAGCAGCTGCTGCCACTGGCTCAGCTGTTGAAGGCTCAGAGGCAGAGGTGGTCACCATTCCATTGCCAGTGAGATGGAAGGACAGGCAGCAGGCAGAACTTGGCTCCTTCTGGAGGAGAGGAGAAGGCTGCACCCTGGCTGTGCACAGTGGCTTTTTATTTCCATGTCAGGCTGGAAGCTGCCAGGACCCCTGGGACACTGACATCAATAGCCAGAATCAAGGTACAGCAGAAGCCAGGGACCTTTCTGAATTCATTTTTCTTTTGTTTTCTTCTCTTGAGTCTTGATCTTGGCTAAAATGACAGCTGGTTGCAGGCCTAGCTGGGAGACATGAAGTCAGTCACCCTGATGCCTCAGACTGACATGCTTGGTGAGCTGCCAGATGCCATGGGCTCCTGCCCTGCAGCCCGGCATGGGGACTAGGTACAGCCTGGGATAGCTCCTCTATTCAATTGAAGACTCTCGTCCCAGCTCAGGTGATCTGGCTGCCCCTTGAGCATTCTTCTTTCATTCCCATTCTGAGGTCTTCAGCAGCTTTTTTGCCAATGTCAAGACTGTTAATAATAAAAAGCCCAGTGGCATGT
Source organism: Chloroceryle aenea (assembly GCA_013399075.1). NCBI lineage: Eukaryota > Metazoa > Chordata > Aves > Coraciiformes > Cerylidae > Chloroceryle > Chloroceryle aenea. Next base: position 11,724 of record VWZY01007074.1, read on the forward strand.
AGATATGTGCATTATATGCATATAATATAAATGCATATAAATCAGAAAGGAGAAGTGCCCTTTTTGAAAAGACATTTCAGTAAGAATAAAACCTTTGCTTCTGTGGAGCCGCAGAGCCAGGGGTGCAACTTGGTGGAGTCACTGAGAAAGGGAAACTAATGCATAGTTTTAGGATGAGCAAGAAGAAGATAANATGCTGAGGCATGCATGTTTTATGGTGGGGCGACCCCCCCATGCATCCAGTGCTGAATAAACATACCTACTTTACAACTGTCCTAGTTGTGGAGTCAGGTTTCCGCAAGCCAGTCACCCAGCTCGATGTCAGGAGTTTACTCTGATGTGCCCATAGAGCTGGGCACATGGGCTCATGCCTCCTGCGCTGGGGAGCATGGGTGAGTACAGTGAACAGCAGCCTCTCTGCTTCTTCTGCACCCCATCAGTTTTGCTGGGCTTTCATGGATGTTGGGCAGGAGAGGCTGACACTGCCCTTCCAAGGATGCTGGGAGGTAGAAGAGGACTTTGCAGTCCTGCACTGGGGAGAAGGAAAGATACATGCTTGGAAGCTTAAATCTGAGCTGGCTCAGAAGCATTGGCTGCTGGTCCCAGCACTGCTGGACAACTGAAGGGAAAGCCCCTGTAGGCCTGTGGGGGCCTGAGACCACTGAGATGCTGTATTTAATGAGTAAAGATCACAGGAGACACCATGTGCCACCACCCTGTCCCCAGTAAATCTATGAGCTCCAGAATCAATGCTCAAACACTGGCAAGTCCAGAGCACAGGAGGAAGAGTTGAGAAGCAACAGGGCCAGCACAGAGGGGACTTTTCCAGGTAGGAATGACTGCATGATCCTGCAAAATGCCCACACTTCTGTAGCACAGCTGGGAAAGCACTGTCCTGTCCCCAGCCATGTGTTGTGATATTTCTCAACATTTCCAGGCAAACATGCCCCACTCCCTTTGTGGCTATCAAAGCAAAACCCACTCCTCTCCTCCCAGCATCTCCCTCATACATTGCAGGGAATAAAATTGCCTCTTGGACTCAGTAGCAGAGGCCTGGAGGCTTTTGTCCCTCTGTCCTGAGGTTGCTCAGCTACTCTGCAAGGGGTCTTGACAGAATTTGTCCCCATGTTGACATTCTTGCAGTGTCAAACAGCTAAAGAAAGCAAAGCTGAGGCACATACGTGGGTGTGTATCCTAAATGGGCTGTTTTAAACAGAAACTGAAGCCCAGGATTAAAAAGCTCCAAAACGAACTACTAAACCACCCAGTGAATAATTTATAAGACAAACACTGATTCTTTTCCTCACAAACTAAATGCAAATGGTTTCCAGTCTCATCAAGTCCACTTGTTATATGAAAATTTTTCCCATCTTCTTCCTTGCAGGTACAGCTGGGCTGCGGTTGCTGACAAGCAGTGGATAAGGAAGTTTGGGCAGCACCTGGCTCGTGTGGTTGGGCTGTACAGATCTCCCAGCTGATGGCTGCTCAGTGACCTGACCCTTTTTTTAATGCTGAGGATCAACTAAACAGCATCAATAAACAGGGCACTTAAGAATTTAAAATGGCCTTTCTGCACAAATTCCTTAACCATACCTGACCATCTGCTGTTTCCACAGTAACCTAGTGAGACGCTAGGATGGGCTGCTGACACCCCACTGATTAAGGCTGGCTCGCCCACATCCCTGCTGTTACCTGGCGAATGCACCAGAGCTGCCCCAGCACAAGCATCCTGCAGCACAGCAGCACCAGGCATCCTGCAGCACCGTGCAACAGCTCCAGGGGGACACTCCCACCTGCCTTGCAATCCGCAGGGCTCTGCCAGGCTTCCAGCGACAAGAGGGATTTGAGTGCAGGTCCCCAGAGCACTCAGGACACTACTTCGAGCACAACCCTCTAATGATTTACAATTCAAGGCAGAAACAGATTTATTTGCAATCCAGGGCTTTAGCCAGTGATACATTCAGTGCAATAGAATAATTGCAGAAAGTAGATTAGCACTGCGAGGTAATGATCTTTTCACCTGCTTTTCTTAGCCTGCCTCAACCATTGCTGTCCGGCATAGGATTAGCATATACCTCATTTTGGAACAGACATTCTGGCTTTAAAACCCAGCCCTTTGGATAACGGTTAAATGGAGACAGATACCAGCAGCCTTTGTGCCGGCAGGGTGCTGTTAGGCCTTGCTGAGATTCACAAATGGGTTGCATGCTCTGCTCCAGGCCAGCAGACTGATCGCTGTAGGCAGCTGCCTGGAATTTCTATGGGAGATAAAGCCACCGTGCATGCGTAGGGGCTTGCAGGAAGTTACATTGAGCTGCTTTTTCCCCAGCAGCTGGGGGCTGGATGGAGGGGACACAGGAGGAAGTCTAATCCTACAGCAGGAAAGGGCTGGTGATGTTACCGAGTTAATTACTGCTGCAAAATAATTGCTGCTGAGGGAATTCATTTAGTACGGCTGAGGGGACCGGCACTGCAAGATCTGTGGAGAAGCCTCCTGGGAATTACCACCTAATTTACAGCAGATGGACATCAGCATCCAGCATATCTGTTGCTCCTGCAGCTGCTCTCAGCTGCACACTGGACTGCACTGCGGTTGATGACTGTTCTCTCACATGCCAGGGAGGGGACAGTGGCATCAGAGGGACCTCTGCACCCCACCATAATCTTGATGTGCTCCTGGGGCTGAGCAGTGCTACATGGAGTACAGCTAATGCTGCACATCCTCCCTGCACAGTACTCACAGCCATGGAACTATGTGACGGTGGGAACATGCTGTGCTGTGCTGCAAGCACTCTCAGTGAGCCATGAGCAATCACAGGGTCATGACCAGCCTATTATTAACGTATTAATATTGCTATTTTTATACACATATCCAAGGGATGTAGGCACAGGAGGAACCAGAAGGGTTACTCATGCTGCAGACAATATCCTTTGGTTATACCTGCTCCATGAGCAGTAAGGAGGAGACCTGGTGGGCTACTGCACAGACCAGGCAGCTGGAGGGCCCAGGCAAGGATTGATTCCACCTGCCCAGGGCTGCAGATGGGGAGGTTTGAGAGTTTTGAAGGGTAGGGACAGGTACAGCAGGACTTTACCTGGGCAATGACTGACCTCAGTGGGATACAGAAAAGGGAATTTTAGAGATACTTCAGTTAACCAAATACCCACTGAATTACAAATGCAAAAAAACCCAATGAGGCTGTTGGAGGGGACAGCTGGAACGGAGGGGATGAGGATGAGTGCAAAGACTGGCAGAAGCTATTGGGGTGTTACTACAGTTCAGCAGATCTACTGGACCCAGCACAACAGCAACAGGCAAACAGACCTGGGGGAACTGATGAACCTGGTGGGAAGAAGTGCTAAAATGCACTAGGAGTGGAGGCAGCAGAAGAATCTTGAACAAATCCACCACTTGTGAGGGAGGCTACAGCTGAAATACAGAGTGCAAGGAAAGGTCTGCAGTGAGGGCAGAAGTTTAGAGACCTCAAAGGAGATGAAGAAACATGCAGGCAGCCACCAAAGCAGTTCACCTTCATCAGCCTCAGGGGTTAAAAGGATGAATGTGGGGGCAGAAAAACTGATCTACAGCCAAAGGCTTGGAAGGCTTGTGAAGATACGCCCTGTCTACTGTGTAGCAGCATCTCCATGGTTCACAGCAGTCACAGCTCCACTGTGACAGATGTCATGGCACAAGACAGCTTCTGCCAAGCCCCACTCCTGTCTAATTTAGCCAAAACTTTATCTTAATTTTACCTTGGTGAATTCAGGGTGGGAGGAGAGGGTGAGGTTTGGCATTTATCTGTCAGGTGACTGCCTCTCATCTTGTCCTTCCTCCATTGGGGCAGGGAAGAACTGGGTGTAGGTAGGCAGTGAAACTGAGGATGCCCTGGAACAGGCATATGTCTACCAGCCTGCCAGTCTGCCAGAGATGTGTCCTAGCTTATTAAAAACCTGAGCAAAGGCCAGTGGAAGATCTTAGGATCTTCTTAGGTCCATCTTAGGATGGACCAGACACCAAAGAAGTCATTAAAGCTCTTACTGTATTGCTGATGGTCCTTCTGAAGGGTTTTGGACCCAAGAGAGACAGGAGAATGTGAGAGGTGAGGAGGGATAGTGGGGCCTGAGCATGGGGATTGACTACCAGAACTAGCACTGCACCACACAACAAGCAGGGCATGGCAGGATGATAATGCATAGGGCCCAGGAGGGCATGTATACTGAGGAGTGGAAAGACTTCTCTGTGGATTGAAGGGGAGGATAACAGAGGCAGCTGGCAAGATACTCAGGGACTGACTTACTGGAGCCAGGAACACCTATGACCAGGGATGCCCAGTGATCTCTTCTTGCACTCTGAACCTGACACCCTCCATCCATCATCTCCAGTTCATGCAATGATCCTGTGTGCCTTGACACGTTCAGCATGTGCTGCTAGCACATGGAAACACACCAGTCCCCTCTAGTACCTGCATCCAGCCCAGGTATGGCCACTTCTCTCCAGCCCCATGCAGAGGCAAGGTGCTATCCTGCCTCCAAAGGTCTCTGCTACCTGCCTGGGCTGTGTCACCCCTGTGTGCCCCAAAGACCATGCTTGTTCCTTTGGGTAGGTGTTTGGGTCATGGCCAGAATGCCACCATGTCTGCATCACACATGCTTGGCATCAGTTCCTGCCTCTATAACACAAATAGCCAGGCAGGTTGGGGAGATGCCAGGACATTAGCCCTGTCAAAGCAATATGAAAAGGGCTTTTGAGTCCCTAGAAATCTCCAAGCAGATGCTCCAACGTGCACTTGTGTCTTGACTGCCACAAAGGTGAGCACTTGATCCCCAACCACAGCCTCCACACTACCCCCCTCTCCCTGGTGCCAGCTTCTGCAGCACCTGTGCCTACCTTGGCATCCAGGATGCTCGTCTCCACCCGGGCCACCCCGTGATTCTCCCTGAACAGCTGGATCTTGCTGACCTTGCTGAACTCTGACAGCACTGTGGTGAGGTTGGTCTTCAGGTCGATGACGTGGCTAATGCCATGCCGGGGTCCCACCAGAAGTGTGGTAGCTGGCTGCTTCTCATCCTGGTAGCATGAGCACATGAAGAAAGAGAGGGAGATGACAGAAGTGAAGAAATGCACCCTGGGGCTACACAGGCTGCATGTGGCTTTCTCTGAGGAGCTGAGCCTCAATGGTGACAGCTTGACCAGGTCCTGGATAGCTTTTGCAGAGCAGCAGGTGAAGCTGGTGCCATGGACCCTCCTTCCTGAGCCTCTCTGCAGAGCTGGGAATGGTGTGCAGAATGCCAGGACTATTTAAAAATACAGCACTGAACTGACTGTCCACATGAAATATTCAAGCCTGCTGGTGTCACTACAGAGAAGTAAGCATGTTACAAATCTGCCTGATCTGACATTGCCTCTGAGAGAAGGAAGCAGAGAAGGGAGTGAATGCATTTTAGAAAATTCAAAGCCATGACTGAAAATAGGGATCTTTCTTGCTCTGGTCTGCCTGGGGAGGATGCTTGAGGACAGACCTGGAGGTGAAGAGGAGCTGGGCAGACCAGTGCAGAAGAAAATACTTCTTACCACTTACATGTGGTTCAACCAGACTGGCTCAAAGTCATTGCTTTGGTATCAGAGATGGAAAAAAAAGGCAGGGTACCCATATCAGAAGTGAGTTGCCCAATACTGCACAACCACGTAGTGCTGGAGGCAGGCTCTGACTGCTCAGCTATGGTACTAACCAGACATCACATGCATCTACCTTCACCATTTTCCTACAGGCAGACAATTGAGTTGTGAAGTGAGAAGCTCCATGGCATGGTGGAAACAGAGCAGGTCTAAGGCTGCAAGAGACAGAACCCAGGAGGCAAAGCAGTGGAAGCCAGGGAAGTGCTGAGACCTTGGGTGGGGTAGAGTGAAGGTGAGACACAGATACCTCTGAATGGAAGATGGAGAGAGGGAGGTGGAGAGGTGAGCCAGGCAGCGAGGATCCTTGGTGGGTCCACTGGTCTCCTGTCTGGCTTGGTGGCTCTCCTTCTGCTGTGGAGAAAGTGAGGTGGCTTGGGTGAGGGGTGGAGATGCCTCTGATGGAGATGAGAGTGGACCAGGCCATGGCAGTGGTAGCTTCCTGATTGCCATCAAGCAGCAGCTGGGCTGGAAAACTGCTGATGGAGATAGGAAGGCCTGCCAGGCTATTTCCTGTGTGGACAAGCAGGGAATACAGTGGCCTTTGCCAAGGGTGGCTCTCCTCTGAGAGAAGATGGCAGGATGCTGCCAGGGTAGGACTAAACTACAAGCATGTGTCTGAAGCTACTCCGACTTCACTGAGCAGGTTAATTGGTTGCCCAAAAGGATAGCAAGAACAGACTTGACTCTGAGAGTTGTCCTCAGCTGAAAATCTGACCTACTGTCAGCAGAGGCTCTGAAGGATTTTCTGGATGGCCTTGAACCCCAGCAGGGCAGAGCAAGAGATCAAGGGAAGTAATTTCTGTGGGAGTCACATCTCCCATGGCTCTCCCATCCAGTATAAACTCAGGACCACTGCCAAGTACCTCCCAGCCCATCCTGAATTACCGTACCAGTCCCACTGTGTTGAAGAGGACCCCAGCAAACGTGGGCAGTTCATTCAGGATCCTCAGGTACTGTAGCTTTGCCTGGGCCGTGGAGACCTGACAAAACACATCACATGGATGATCACTACCAGAACAAAGGGGGAAGAAATGAAAAAGGATGGCACAAACTTTGGAGTAACCAAATAGGGTTGCACAACATGCTGGCAGGAACTTCGGGGCAAAGGCTGTGCTTGGCAGCAAGCCTGGGGTCTTGACTAGGGGTGGAGGAGTTCTCTGCTGCAAATACTGAGAGGTAACTCAGAGCAGAGGCACAGCCAGGAAGAAGCCCAGACCCTTGATGTATAACCTCTCACAGGTGTGGTCTAATGCCCCCAGAGATGTATAACCCTCCTGGGGTGCTCTGACAGCTGCAGGGACCAAGGCAGCAGTTCAGCAGCTTCCTCCAGAGCTTTCCAAGCCCAGAAGCAGAGAATGATAAACATATGCTTAACTGATGTGTGCCGCTGAAAGCTCTTGACTGATCTCACCCCACTGATCCTCACCACAGTCCCCAAAATCCAGATCAACTCTCAGAAGTGGATTCAGGAGAGAGAATGGCTGCCTGACTGTCACAGATTTATCTGCCATCCAAGGGGACTTATGCAGCAATAGCAGGAGTCCCTGAGCATCTGGGGACAGCAGGATGGCTGGGGTGGAGGGCATGCTACCACCTCAGCAGCTCTCAGCCATGGCCATGTAGGTTGGGCTCACCTTGGTGCTGCCAGGCTGGTTCTGGTGGGCTTTGAGCTGCTGAGAAAGGGACTTCCGGAGGCTCTTCTCTTTGATGAGCTGCAGGATCGAAGGGGGCAGGAAGGGCTCCAGGCCCCACTCCTTCCTGTGGGGAGGGAAGCTTTCCTGAGCTGCCAGGCCAGAGACCAGAAATAAAGGGCCAGAAACCAGGGATGCTGCCCAAGAACAGAGGGAGTCAGAGCTGCACCAGCAGTTCCTTAGTGTCACAGCAGCAGTCCCCAAGGAGATGGGACCCCCAGCTGGTGTCACAGCCACCAGCACAGTCTGGGGAACAAAGTGTTGCCAGGTGCTGCAGACCAGCTCCCACTCAACTTCAAGTAAGGTTAAAGATGCAGGACAAATCCCCTCATTTCTTTTTGGGTCCTCTCAGGGTGCCACCTCCCCCTTTTCTCCCTGTGCATACTGGGTGAGGCCAGCTTGCACAGATGGACTCCATATTGATTTAAGACTACTGTGAGCTGCAGGAGGGCAAATCTAGGGCTGCACAGCTTGGTGACAGGCTGAGATCACGCAGCCACAGTGCCTCTTCCTTACCTTGGAAGTCAGTTAGAAAATCAGCTCGGGTTCCCATGGAAATTATCATGGGCTTGCAGCAAATATCCCTGCCAGCCCTGTCTGGATGTCAGCATACAGGGGTCTTACACAGCCTCATGGTGGGACCAGGCATGTCACTGCTGCCAAGATTGTGAGCTACCATCCAGTTCCAGGGGTGCTCCTTGGGCATCTCACACTCAGCATCTTGAGATCTTTCAGGGAGCTCCCCAGTTATGCACAGGCTGTGAGCAGCACAGGGAGGGAACACAGAGGAGGGCTGCATGGTGATGTGGGGAGAGGGAGGAGGACTCACTCCACATTCTTGAGGGAGATCTTCTGGCTGGGGCGGGTGGCTGAGACAGTAATATAGATGTGGAGGGCAGCCAGTCCCAGCAGGATCTCTGGCTTGGGGTCTGTGCCAAAGCGCTCTCTGATCACATCATTGCGGCTCTGCAGAAAGAAGTGTCCTCAGACAGTCACAGGGACAAGGCACGTGCCACCCAAGCAATGTCTCCATGGGGATCATCCTAGGCAGACATGTGGGCTATGAGCACAATCAGCTCCCAGTGCTTAGGAGTGAGTTCCCTACCTGGATATATAGGTACTCGAATGCTGCAGGATCCTGGTGCAGCAGCTCCACCGGGTCTTTGGGGAAGAAGCTCACACGGAAAAGGCATCTCATGCCATGGTAGTGTGTCCTCTGCACAACCTGTGGCAGCAGCAGAAGGGAGCAGTGAGGTCAAGAGCCATGTATATTTGCAGGAGACCCTCTCTCCTCAACCTTTGGTGAGGATTTGATTTCTCTCCTCTATGCACCACCTGATTGTTTCATCCCAGGAACAGCCTACCCTTCCTTGGTGTGGCAGTTTTGCCTGGTGCTACAAGGGTTTATGCCACCAAGACTAACGCTTCCTCCACAATCCCCATTTTATCTCTAGTCCCCTTCATCACCAGCTTCCTGGTTCTCTCAGGCAGCCCACAGATATTCATGGAAGATGTCTGGAGCTCCCCAGGCTGCAGCACAGAGCATCTCCACAGTGCTATTAGAGTGGGATAGGTGAAATCCTAATTGTCTCCCTCCTGGCCACCTTTTGCACCCCTGACCCTGCAGGACCACATCAGAAGCAAGGAGAGACTATACCACCCCACAGCACAAGCCTGGCGAAGCCCCACACTGCTGGAAGAGCCTCCCTGTGCCCCAGCCACTGTCCATGGCTGTCCCGATACCCTCCCACACCCAGAGGCTTACGTGGGCCAGTGGCTGCTTATCCTGGAGCAGCAGGAACCGGTGGCTCTGCTCTGGGCTGGAATATTCCAGGACCAGGGCAAAATGCTCGATGTGCCTCAGGGACAGGCGGTCCTGCAGCGTCACCATCACATCCTGCAAACGTTATGGGCAGGCTTAGGTGCAAGGCATTGGCTCCCTCCCAGGGTGGATAGGAGATGGAACCCCACTGAAATCCCCCTCCTCCCTGGCACCTGGTGTTGCACCAGCACAGGATGAGGCCCTGCAGTGCTGAGATGGGCCACAGGATGGTACCCAGTCACTGCTGTGCTGAGTGACCTCATAACAGGTGGTAACCATCAGCCAGACCCCTAGCACTTCAAGTAACACTGTAGTGTTTCAGAGGGGGGGGCAGCAGGGAGCTGGCCCTTGGCAGGGGGACTTGCAGGAGCACCCATCCTGTCTGGAGGCCAGGCCCACAGAAAGGAGAAAAGTTAGGAGCAGGAGAAAGACAGCAAAACCCCATCCCTGCTAGCTGCAAAGTGCGTCACCCATAAAGGCAGAGGGGTTATCTATCTTGTGGTGGCAGTTCGCAGCCAGCCAACTGCTGCTGCGGTGTTTGTGCAAGGAAGCAGGAGACAAGAAAAAAATGGACTGGGCAGGCAGGAGGAGAGAAGCGTCACGGTGTTGTGTGAGGGGTGGAGGGGCCCACCTTCACAGTGGTTCGGCCATCAAATGTGAAGGATTTGATCTGCCCATTCTCCAGGAAAACCTTCAGCACGTTGGGAATGAGGAGGAGAGCTTCTTTCTTCAACATTTCCTGGCACGCAGGGCCGGCAACAGGGGAGGCAAGGAGGATGGAGGCATGGAGAGACAGAAGGAGGGTGGGGAAAAACAATGAGTGTCAGTGATAGAGCGGTTATGGCATTCTCTTCTTCTCTGGATGTATGTGCTAAGAGGCACATTTCCCTTGGAAATCCAGTGTCTCTGCTGAGCCATTTAGAAGCACACAGCTGGAGCAATTCAGATCTGCCTGACAGATTCATGTCTCTAGTTCCCAGCAGCTGCAGTGGCAGCACAGCATCCCACACTGTCCAGCACATCCCAGAGCTGTGCCCATGCTTGTCAGTCTGTTCTGCTCCCCAGGTGGTGTCCCAGAGGGGAGGCAATGGCTGGGGTGACTCAGAGCCAATCCTTCTTTCCTGACCCTTCATACAAACCTAGTCCACCTCAACCTTGTATATGCCCTGTGCAGAAAGTTGAGTGAAGGCTGATTTTATTTATCAAGAAGCATTTCAATCAGATAATTACTTAACTGATTTTGCTTAAAAATTGAATTTGCTAGAAGTGCTTTAGAGCTTTTGTTTTGTCTTGGTTTGTTTGTTTTGGCTTTGGTTTTTTTGGTGTTGTTTTTTTGGTTGGTTTTTTTTTTTGTATGCTGCAATTAAGAGATGATGGTGCTGGGCTGGAATGCTGCTGAGGCATAACAGCTTCCACTGACAGGCAGGAGGACCTTAGGTGCTCCTGTGAAATGTTTGGCACTGGGTTGGAAGCCACAAACCTTCCTTAGAGCAGGTGATGGCACTGCCCATATGTCACCCTTGGGTGCCCAGGAGTACTCAGGTGGGACCAGGTTTCCAAGGACAGTTTCTGGGGCTCCATCCAGACACAGAGACAAGGGAGGACCATGGTGTGGTCCACCAGCAATGATCCAACACCTTGAGTGTGCCCAAGGGCATCTGTCCTGCAAGGCTCCCCAGGTCAGTGGGCTGCTCTCAACTGCAGAGCTCAAATCAGGGGAGAGGAGCCCTGTGGCCTCTGGCCATCTCGTGCCCCACAGCCCCAGGGACACTTCAAGGTAGTGAATCATGGAGGAGGGCAGTATAGGACTTACTGGGTCTGTTTCGCCGACTGTCACCTGCTCTGAAAATCGGACCTTCGCCGGGTTGGACTTTAGCTTTGCCTTCTTGGCTGCACTGATGAAAGCAGATTTTGGAGACTGGAAAAAGAGCACCAGGTAAATCACCTGCCTGCACTCAGATCCATGGCAGCCATAAAGCCAGACACAGGGTCCAGAGAAAGCCTCTCCAAAGCCAGCATGACAATGGGGAGTGGGCAGCAAACCATGAAATGGGGTGGTGGAAAGCAAGTCCCCTTTGCTGTGGTTATACTGTACTGCAGGCAGGGCCAGAACAAGGAGCAGCAGCTCCTGAAGTCACACCAGTACCCTCAGCACGATGGGGTAGGCTGCACCCCTAGAGGGCACATGCACCCTGCACCCCCTGTGCAGGCTAAGCTCCAGGAGACGAGGGCCAGGGCTTGCTCAGAGGCACCAGCACTGGTTCAGATGGAAGAGACGAGCCCTTTGGATGTGGGTCTCCAGACACGGGAAGCAGCCAGGTGCATTGGAGGTGGCAGGACTCTGGGAAGCCCTGTGGGATGTTCTGGTAGCAGTGTCAGGTGCCAGGGAACCTCTGCCTGCACACACGCCCGCACAGAGGTGACTGTGCTGAAGAACTGTGTGTGTCTGAGGGCACTGGCATCAGCTGAGCAGCCTGTCCTGGCTGGAAGCCATCCAGGGCCAGGAGAAATAAAGGATTTTTGGAGTTTGGCACATGCCCTGTTCCTGGCAGAGCAGCACTGGGCAGTTGCATCTCCTTGCTGGAGAGAAGCAGAGAACAGGGAAGCTTTCACACTTAGTTCCTTCACTCACATCAAAGGGCTCAGTAAAGCAGAAATGATGCCCTGCCACTACTGCCAATTGCATGGCAGTTCAATCTGCTCCAGCGCCATGGGCGGTGAGTGCCAGTGCACCATCCCCACCCGGTGCCAGCAGCACCACCAGACACACTGCTTGAAGCCTGAAGTCTCTGAACACTCCTGAACACTCCCGTCTCCCCAGGGACTCCCTGGCCAAACCGGCCAGGAATGGCAACAGCACATCCCTCCCTGCTACCTCTGCAATGATGGGTCACTTCATCAGACATGCCTGATGCTCTCAGCAAACCTTTTGGGTTTGAGGATACTTTTGCTCCTTTCCCCCTGTGAAGTGTTAGTGACAAGGACAGGGACATGGCTGCTTACCCACACTGACCCTGTGGGGCTGCAGCAGCTCTCAGACTCAACAGCTTGGAAGAGGCTTGGGGTGATGGGACACCAGTCCAGCACTCAGTTAAACTGCCATGGTGGTCCCCTGGGGATGCAAGGGATGCCACTTTGGTCTCCCAAAGGGCTCCTAACCCCTATCCTAGCTCCCCTGGGGTTGGCCATGGCCCCACTGATCTCACCTGGTGGGTGTGCAGGACTGTGAGGATGATGAAGTCCTTGGCCTTCCTGTGACAAAAAGGAGAAATGAAGGTGGATGCGACCTCTCAGTGGTAGACCTCAACACATACATTTGGCTATTGAGAGAGCACATCCCCCCTCTCCAGCCTGATAGTGGCTGGGACCTTTGTGGGCTCCTTGAGAGCTCCAAGCTCCTTCTTGGTAGTGTGGCTGTGTGTGTTCTCCCAGTGCTGCCCACCCCATGGCCAACCAGGGATGGGTACAGCACTTGTTCCAAGGCACTACCCCTGCTCAGGTTCAGGTTTCCCCTTGCCAGAAGTGGCCACCAGTAACAGTAGAGCCTGGGGGTGTGCATCAACACTTGAAGGCTCTGGTCAGGGCCCAGCAGCCCAGTGTGAGCCCCTTCCCTTGGGGCAATGAGGGACAAGTGTTGTCCTCACCTGACAAGCTCAATGAATCTCTCTCTGGGGGCTTCACTCACGTCCTCATCATTGATGGCCAAGATCTGGTCTCCTGGCAGGAGTTTATCCTCAGAGGGGCCGCCTGCCGGGAGAGAGGGTCAGGGCCAGCCCAAGCATCCCAGGGCTGTGAGGTGGGGGTAAGTAGGAGGAACCCAAGCACCCCAAAAGCATTTGCCCATGTATGTTGCTGTGGAGGGCACCCTGCAGGTGCACTGGTGGGGACAGAAGCCCAGGGAGAGGTCCCACCAGAGGCAGGTGCTGCTGTGTTTCCTAGCACCCTGTGGCCATGTCCAGGAACTCCCCACCGCAAACCCTACCTGCTGCCACCCCTACCTGCTGCCACTGAGCGCACCACCACCGGCTTCTCACTGCCAGCCACAAAGCCAAATCCGTAGTTGGGGTGGCGCTGGACTGTCACCTGTCGGACCGTGTCTGTAGGCAGCTGCCCACATTCCATATCATCGCCACAGTGCTCCTCCGGCATCACATGGCTGCACTGCAGAGCAGAGGGGCAGGCTGTAAGGGACCCCATCATGGCAGACCTCCCTGCTTCACCCAAGTCCTCTGTGACCTGGAGGGCAGGCCCTCTCCACCTGCCTCCTGCATTGCTGCTGGCACCATGAGTCCCAGCAGCTTGTTGGGACACCCACAGCCCTCAGGTCCTTCCTTGAAGAGTGGTGCTGCTCAGTGCCTATCCTTGCCACAGTGCCAACAGCTTGGTCAGTAGGACATTCATGGAGATACCCCCAAAGAATAAATCATTCCATCCTCTCCCAGCATCTCGCTGTCCCACCCCTGTCCAAGTATCTCACTTCATTAGATGGAAGACCTGTGTGGAATAAAATCCTGGCAGTCTGAATTCTGTCACTCATTACCTGAGGGATGCCACTGCTGTGAGACTTCAAGGAGATGGCAGCCCTGGAACGGCATGAGTGCTGCCTCTGCCCATTCTGCAGAGGTTTAAGAACAAACTTAAGGGTTGTCTTTTTCACACTGTAACATGGCTGCATAAAATCAGAGATAAGTGGAACCAAGTTCAGACAGTCTAAAAACTGGGATTAAGATGGGTTCAGCTATGGCTGCTGGCACTACAAGTGAGTCCCTGCCATTAGCTCTGGGAGTACTCAAAGCACTGACAGTCAGAAGACAGAAGATCCATCTCAGGGCAAGATCATGCCAAACCTGCCCTTGACATTCCAGAGCAATGACAGCTGTGGCTCTGGGCCACTTGGCAGGGCTGTGAGCCTGATATTGGGGAGCGACCCCTGCACCATTGGGATGTCAGCAGAGTAAGCACAGGTGGATGGCCACATGCACTGCCACAACTAGAGGAACAAAGTGATGAACATGCTGTTATTTCTGCACTGATCATTGCTTTTTCCTGTCCTGACTATTTAGCCTCTTTAAAAAAGATTCTTCCTGGACTTTTGGTGCTGTGTCAATTGTTCTGTCTCTTACCAATTTAGGATCTGATGCATCACCCATCTCATGCGATCTGTCTGTATTTCTGACACACCACACCTGCTCCCTGCACTGCATGTTGGTACCTGCTGTAGAGTGAAGAGAGGTGGCACATGGGGCTGAAAGAGGACAGGAGCTTTTTGCAGCTCTGTGCCAGCACATATGCAGCTTCAGTCTTGAGCACTTTGCTGCCAGGAAGACATCCCTGTGCTAGCCCTGAGCCTCAGGTGACCTGTCTTGGCATTCTTTAAGGGATCAAGATCTGGCCTTGGTCTCCTGTGTTCCATGGAAGCCAGAAGGACTCTGCGCACCAGGGACCTTTACCCAGTGTCAGGGATACAGTGCTGGATGTGGATGAGCTGTGCTCTGTGATGATGGGATGCCACAACTGCTGGGTCCACCCTGACCTATCCCTGGCGCCCAGCCGGATGGGTACCTGTGGCTTTCCCCTCCTTCATGCAGTGGTACATCACTGGAGAAGCAAACCAATGACACCTGTGGAAGGGAACTGAGGAGCAGAAGGGTGCAGGCATCTTCTAGGACAGGGGAAAGTCCCCTGTCAGCAGTTCCAGTGGATATGAATCACATGAGACATAGGGTGCAGTGCCAGCTCCATCACTAGGAGCACACAGCTGTGGGGAAGCACAGGCAAGACTGTCTCTCCTGCGACTGTCTACATGCTGCCTCCTTAGCTGCTCTCCTAATCCCATAAACATTTAGATGAACAACAGCAACAACAAAAGTATCACTCAGTTCACAGTTTTCTCAAATGAATATTATCCAGAGTCATTGTCTGCAGCTGAAAAGGGAACTGTGTCTCTGCACACCTGGCATGGCAGGGGGGGAATGCCTGTTGTTTGCAGAGATAGAGCTGTCTGCCAAATAAAGCAGAGCCACCGACCTGCTGGCTTCCCAGAGATCTCCCCCCCCACCCCTCACCCCAAAATGCCTACAACTCCAGCCCCCCAATCCAATAAGCCCCCACAGCACTTCAGCATGAGGATGAACTGGGGGTTCAAAGCACTGGGATGACTCAGAAATGTGGCTGAGCTCGGCACAGTTGCTCTGAGGAAACCAAGGCAGGGGTTTGCTCACTGAGTCACAGCCAAGTGGATAACAAGTCTTGGACTACAGCTGCCCAGTTAAAGCTGTTTTGTCCTCAGATGTGTCTTTTTGTGTGGATTCTGGGTGTGGGTCTCAACCCTGCTCCTCCCAGTGGAGCCCACAACCAAGCCACAGCCTTCTGATGACTTCCCAGGAACAACAGCCTCTCATCAGAAAAGGTTAGCATGGAAATCTTTGCAGCTTAAATGGACAAAAGGGAAAGAAAACACACCTTATTTCAGCCACAACCAGTCTGCTGTCCAGTGTTAAAGGGAAGAAGGGAATAAAGAGCTGGATACTGACAATAAAACTCCTTTACAAGGCTCTTAAGCTGCTCCTCACCGGATAAGACTTTAACAGTGCAGAAGCATTACCAGGAAATTAAATAAAAGAGGACCAGTGTCCTCATAAAAAAGAATTATCCACTCCTGGAGAAGCAGTAATGTGTTCAGTAGTAAGTACAACATGTCTTTGCTGGTCTGTGGCTCTAAACACCCTTCCTGTGGAAGCTCTCCCATGCTGGGCATGGGGCACAACATGCTTACCCTGGACCAGAGCAAAAGGTTGGAGAAAACCAGCAGCAGCAATGGGTAACACTCTCCCTAAAACTGGTAATTACAGCTTGGCTACACCCCAGGACATAGGAGCCATCACTTCCCTGAATCCTGTTTTTTTTGTGTTTCCTTTTCAAATACACAGGTGTTGGGCTGCAAATGTCTCCGCCTCACTCTTGCAGCAAGGAACTGGGGCTATAAAACAACCCCTGGAGCTCAGCAGCACCCAAACCCAATCCCATCCCAGGCATAGACCAGTGCTGAAGACATCACACCGCAGGAAGCAGATGGCCATTCATGTCCATGACCCTACCATGCCTGTGTCCCTGCCTGCCTGCTGCCTGCCTCTAGCCCAAGAGGCTGCACCATGTCCCCTTGTGTCACTGGGGATTACTGTAGCATAAGGTCATTGAAAAACAGCTCAGTACAAGGTAAAAGAAGCCTGCAGGAGAAAATCCTTGCACCCATCAGTAGCAGCAGCCCACCATGGACGTGCCTCTGTGGGAGGATATGTATTTCTCATCCAGCTCTTCATGGTGTCTCAACTGATAGGACATGAAGGTATCCCCTCTCCTGGGGCTTGGACACTTCTGTGCTCAGAGCTCAGACACTGATCTGGTCATGCTCTGCTGCCCAAGGTAAGAGAGACATCAGCTGCATCTCATCACTTCCTACCATGATACATTGCCAAGAGATGTGCCTTCAGCTTCCTGAGCACCTTCAGACCTCTGTACTACAAAGCAAGGCTGAATCCAGAGCCCTCTTTCAGTCCCAGCCAGAATTACTCCAAATTTCCTCCACAGCCAGAATTACTCCAAAAGCCAATGCGTGTACTTTTAATTTCCTACTGCAATAAATCTCTGCTCCCTCTGATGACTGGTTTTCTGCCTTCACTTTTAGTACTGACAGGCAGGAAAAGCCACCAGAACAAACCTCTACAACCTGCCTGAGAGGAGTGATAGTCTTCATCTAGCCATCATACCATTTCCAAATGCCTTTAACCAGGTGGAAGCTTTTCTGCAGCTGAAGAAGGGCTTAAGGCTGAGCTGCAGGATGCACAGTGGGTACAGCAAGGCCTTTTTGTGGAGGGGAACTTTTCACAGATGGCACTGCATGGGTGAGTGCCAGCTCTCCTCCTCCTTCCTCTGCTGCTGTGAACACTCCAAGAACAAACAGAGTCTGCGGATTCCTGTATCGCCTGCTCCAGTGTCCAGCTCCTGCTCACCGTGTCCAGCTCCTCCCTCTGCCAGCCTGCAATTGGTGAATGGCTTGTGAGGCACGTGGGATCCTGAGCACGTGTAGCAGCAGCAGAAAACACTGGGGACTGGGCCAAGAAGTGGTTTTTTACCAGGAACATATGGCAGGTCCAGCCTCACATGCTTGTCTCCATCTCAGACAGAACCCATAGGGTTGCTAGAGTGTGTGGAGACCAACAGTGGGGACAAGAGCAGAGCAGGCAGAGCTGTTGGCATGGGATCTACTATGACATGCATCTCTGCATCAGCCCTGCACATCTATGCCCAGCAAGCATCTGGTCACCTTGGAAAATGGCATTTGGACCATGTTAAGCTGTCAGTCATCCCTAGAAAGGACAAGCAGATATACTTCCAGATCATAGCAAAGCTGCTCAGACACACAGTGAAAACAGAGGCAGCATTTGATGGCCTGGTAATGTCTGCCTTTGCTTAGACATCAACAGCTGGCTGAAGCAAGGAGGGCTGGACTGAGAGGCGCCAGCCTGGCTGAGACTGATATTAAAGGCAGCAGAATGACTCAGACCTTAACAGATGAAGTCCTTCATGGACCCAGCCTGCAGGACTGCAGGCTGTGTACAGCTCTGCCATATGGCCCAGGACTTTACTCTCTCTGCTCCATCTGAGATTTGCTGTCAGTATTAGGAAGCTATTCAAAATGAATAGAGTTTTTCAAAAGGGTTAGCAAGGGTTAGCATTACCGTTGATGTTGGGTCTGTCCTGAACTGGAAGGTAAAAGAGGTATGATGTTGATCCAGAGATCAGGTGCCACACTGCAGCTGTTCAAGGGTAAACATACTCTGGGCTTTCAGCACAGGAACAAGCAGATGGCAAGCAGCATCCCCCAGCATAGCAGGAGTTGAGCTGCTGGAGAAACCAGCAAGTGGCCAAAGGCAGCTGTAAATGATAAAGCATCAGCAGCAACCTGGCTCTGGACAGCAGCCACAGCTCTGTGCTGCTCAGTCTGCAGCTTTTTAAATAGTCCTGGCATCTCATCTGGAGATAAACACAGGCAGATGGACAGGCGGGGATGGGGGTTAGGTGGAAATCCTAGGACCTGTGATACTTTTTGGGGGTGGCAGAGAGAGGTGGAGAGGGGCTCAGCCTTACCCCCAGCAGAGAGTGGGACTGGACTGAACTGGTGCTCAGAGCTGCATTTTGGAGGGTGAGAGGTGTCATCCTTAAAGTAATACTGCTTATTAACAGAAAATACAGTGTGCGTATGGATAACAAACACCCTGCACCCCAACCTCCAGCCATGCTCGTGTCAATAAAAGAAACATCTTATGTGCAGGGAGAGACTGTCCTGTAACAAGCCCTGTGAGACACAGACAGAAGTACAACTGAGAATCTGAAACCTTGGATGGTACCTTACACATGCAAATTTCCACATTCAGAAGCATTCATCTTTCCCATCTAAGGCTTGGTCTCTCCAGCCTGTCATGGGACAGGAGGCTAGCACCATGTTAGAACTATCAGGCACCTGTGGAAGGAGATTTAACACATGGGAAAGGCACAACTTTGCCACCTAAGAGCTAACCAGTCCTTGGAGATTGATGCCACAGGATGCTGGGGAGACTGTAAATTCAATTTGGATTGAAAATCAATTTTCAGCTTCTAAAGCCAGAGGCATCCAAAATTCCCATGCTATAGCTTGACAAATCCTGGGATAATTTACACCAAGAAGAGTCTGATCGAGATGAGCTTCTCCCTCAATACACATCAGGAGAGAGGACCTGATCCCATCTCTCCAGCACACTGATGTGGTACGTACCCACCTGCACGTGTCAGGCCACTGGGAAAGTCTCCCCGAAGCACATGTGATTGTGGCAGAGATGGGACCCCACTTGTACGTGTCTGGTGTGCCACCGAGTGCCTTCAGGAGGCAGCAGGGCACCAGGACAGTTGCTCAGCAGTGGTGCTGCAGGGCATCAGGTACCTGTGAGAGCGAAGGATGCTGAGTGTGAGATGATGGAGTCTTCCAGGGTATCCACACACACAGCCTGGCCATGACCACACCAACTGGGGACAGGCTGGGGTGCTGTGGAACCTGTCTGAATGCACCCCAAAGACAGCAAGTTGCCTCATTTGTGAAGGTTTCCACACTGCTACAGGTACCATTCTCCTATAAATGTGAATTCTTTTTAAACGGGGGTTCACAGCATTTTCTTCTTGTTTTCCCTATGACTTTTGGCTATTTAGAGGATTTTTGTTCTACCCAGCTGGAGAAGCAACTCGCTGAAAAGAGGATCAAAGCAAAATCCTTTAGCAACAGGGTCAGGCCCAGAAGATTCATGCTCCTGCCTTAACCAGAAGCAGGCAAGGGAGTTGCTACCCCAGGACTGCCAGTGAAACCAAGCTGAACTGGAGAGCACAGGATAGAGGAGAGGCACTTGGGACAAGCAGGGCTTCCATTGCAGAGATCTCACAAATACACCTGCAATGAGAAGGATGGCAAAAGAAAAGTCCGTCTCCCTTCTAATGTGTTGTGCACGTTCCCTGAGCATGGGCTGCAAAGCCACACCAAAGAGCAGTTTTTTAAGGGTATTTTAATTCAGGTATACCCAAGTGGCTGGGCACTGATTTAGGGCCTGGGAAAAAATTATTTACAGTCCCTCCTCTGCTACCATCTTCTGTGGTGACCACAGGCACGTTACCTTGGTCCTTTCGTCTGTAGTGCTCCACTGGTGTCAGAGAGCAGGAGGTCCCCTCATGCCAGGCAGGGCAGGGCTGGGAAAGATGTTACAGATGTGGAGGGATATTTATCTCTCTGAGGACTGTAGGAATACAGTATACAGACAGTCAACACTGGGCTAAAATGAGATAAACACATAAGAGGATTAATCAGAGATAAGGAGAAATACAATAAAATTTGCAGCACTTTTCTCCCTTATTTGTGTGACACCTCATCTGCCTGATGGAGACTTGGAGTGACACCAGTTTCCCACCACAGCCTGGCTGCTCTCTGCCACTCAGTTACTGCTGCTGGTTGAACCACTAAGCTGTGTTCCTCAGTTTTAACCAGGAGACCTTCATGTTGTATTAACTTTGGTTTCTGGCAGTACTAGGGACAATCACTCTCAGACCTGTGGGGAGGAGGGGGCTTACACCAGGTGATGGGTGGCAGCCCCAGGCACCCCTGCCCCTCTCATACTGTCATGGGCAGTTTGAACCCGAACTAAGCCTCTCCTGCAAGAGACTCCAAATGCACACAGCATGTCCCCAGAGCCTCACGCTCCTTGGGGACAGGCTCTGACTGCTGCACAGTGGCTTCGCTCTGGTGGCAAGGCAATGGGAGCACGGGTCCCTCCACACCTACCAAGGCACAAGGCAAGGGACACCATAGCTGCCTGCTTTGTTCCCAAGGATTTGCAGGAGGAGAAATTTATTGCTGCACATTAAGTCCAGAGGGGAGTTAAATAAGTGGGGGAAACTTATGGATCCTTTACATCCCATTAGTGAGAGGGCACAGTCTGCATCCTCTCTCAGGCAGTAGTGAGGAAGATTCAGGGAGAATGTCAGCTCCTCTCTCACAGCATCATAGAAAGTGGCTTGAAAATCCAATCAAGCACTTCCCTTTAGGCCCTTATGAATCCCAGGACTTTCACTCAGGATTTACAGAAAGCAGTTTGCTCAGATGATGATTTGCTGGATGTTATTCCACTATCTCCACCAAGTGCACCACTGAGCAGAGCAAGTAAGGGGTTCTGTGGGAGACGGAATGCCAACAGAGGAGACAGAACTGCAAAACAACAACATCCCCAGCCCAGCCAGCTGTGTGAGAACCCCTGGCTGCAGAGGAAGTGTGAGTCAGACCCAGTGAACTCACCCGGTACCTCCCAGTGTGGTCCAGTGTTCCACAGCTCAGCTTTGCTAGCCTGTCCAGGGTGAGAGCTCGCCTTGACATAGAGGTGGCAAACTCACGAGCATTTCTGGCAGCTCAACATAGGTGAAAAGATCTCACGAGCTACAACAGAGCTGGCCCACAAGCTTGCCCACAAGGCATATGGGATTGTCCCACCAAACCCCCAGTACTCTCACCAGCTTCAACCAGAGCTACACAAGAACCCAGCTGTGGGATCTGACAAACACAGCATCACTGGGTCCCCCTCCATGCCTGCCTTTTCTGGGACTCCCTTCCATGCTCTGAGGCTCAGAAAAGCTCTTGAGCTGATGGCAGATAAAGGAGAAACCAATAAAGAAAGAAAAAAGCAAAGCAGCAGAGAGAGCTTTTGAGTGAGATGCTTTCAGCCTGGGGCTGCCAGCATTTCTAGCAGAAAGGCTTAATTTATACTTCTTTATAATGTCTTTATAACCTGCTCTGAGATCTGCTGCCCATGCCAGTGTGCTCCTGGGAGCATAGGACCAGGAGGGGACTCTGCAAGCTGCAGCAAGAGGGATTGTGAATACAGTGTGCTTTCCAGGTAGCCAGGCCTATATTTAGAGGCACAGCCACCCACACGTACTCTGTTTTCTACACATGTGCATACAAATGTTGCACTGAACCAGCAGCAGCCTTGGGAGATGGTGTCTCTCACTTTGGTGACAGGAAATCTGCATCTCACCAGCTGAATGCCTCCTCACCCAGAAATCATCTGAAGGTGTTTGCCAGGGGAAATGGTGCACATGGAGATGTGGAGCTGCTCTCGTGGTGGTACAACCTCACACGTGTGCCCCAGGGTGTCCATGCACAAAAGCATGCTTCTCTGGGGGATGCAGGCACACAAGGTCACCCGTGGGGTGAAGGTACCTGGGATTCATGCATGCATGCATGGTCCCCAGTGGAATGCCAGCATCTGAGGTCCATGTGTAATGCAGGCATGGTCTCCCATGAGGTGTGTGTACATATGTCCCTCATGGGACACAGGCACCTGGAGTCCCTGTGGCATGCATGCAAACAAATCCTCTATGGGATGTAGGCAGGGGTGCTGGGAATGCCCAAAGGACCTCCCTTCCACCAGGCCAAATACCACCCAAGAGCTACCACAAATCTCTGTCAGTTACCCACCAGGCTGCCTGTTCATTGGCATACAGACACTGTGCTCTGCTAGGGCTCCAGGCAGCACCCCAGGTCACACTTGCCCATCTGTGGCAGAAGGAGAGGAGATGCCAGCATAGCTTTTTGGTCCCCAGCGTACCCAGTTGGGACCAAACTACCAGCAGGAGAGAGATGCTCATTGCCCACATGCTGTGTGGGTAGTCCTGCTGCTTGCAGCTTGCTCTGCCTGTGCCAGCAGGCACTGGTCTGTGGTGGCATCATGCTCTGCATACACCATAGTGTTTGGAAAGCATCGGTAATATATAAAAACACCATGACAGGTTTCTAAATCGGACTAAATGATCTATAAATTGTCAATGTCATGAATTTGCCTCCCCTGTCAGATGAGGAGGAGCAACAGTTCAGGTAGGTGAGCAGTGACCACCTCAAAACAGATCCAGCACACCAGCCACATCCTCTGTACAGCTACTGATTGAGATGCTGGTGTGGCTGCTACTGAAGGGACGGTAATGCTGGCAGGCATCTACACACCAGGCTTCATAGCAGCAGGCCTCAGCACTCCTGCTGCATAAGAATCTGATGATTTTCTGACTTCCTGCTGTAGTAATTAGCTTGATCAGCTCATGCAAATAAGTTTCTATTTGAAACCAGCCTTATTTAATGGGACCCACTCAGTATTTGCCTCCTAAAGTTTTCATACAGATCAATCTTCCCCATTTGTGTGAAAGGCAAGTGGGGCAGGGAGTGGTTTCACTTGCCCCGGCAAAAAACCCAGCTTGGTGCTTGCCAGCAGTTTCTCAGCTTCATTTCTCACAAGCAAGTTAACATCATTTCCAGAAACAGTGAGGCTTAGGTTCTGAAAACTCAACTCCTCTGTCAATGGGTTATGTCATTAAGATCGTTCCAGTCATTTAGAGCAGCATTTAGATAGCCAAATTCACATAATTTAGCCCTTGGTGTCAGTGGGTTCAGAAGGAGAGCCCCTCCACTATGGTCTATTTTAAATATGCAAATCAACTGCTCACAAGGAAATTCATTTTGTAAAGTGCAAGCTGAAAATACAGTGCCAGTCCATCCATTTCCGGCTTTTATTTTATAGGCTATTCATTTGCCCCAACATCCCTAGCAGCAGTAACAACTGCCTCTTCAACCTCCTGTAACTCACTGTGAGCACCTTTCCCAGGAGCCAAACCAGGGGGTTCTGACACCTTGGCAGGATTTAACCCTCCTCCTGGGAGCATGCTTGTTCTCTGCCTGGCAGTTAATGAGCTCTCTGGGCAGGGATCCCAGAGCAAGCTGATGGCATTAGCAGTGGTGAAGCTGTTACAGCAGCAACCTGCCCTAAGCTGTTTGATGCTGTGTCCCCAGCACTGACTCTAGGAGCCCTTGGATAGCACTATGTCTTCCAGCATTGACTGATACCCTCAAATGGACTGACAACCCACAAACCTCATCCCTCATCCTTGATCTTTTCAGGGATACAGAGACAGGATCTCCCTGAACTCTTCAGAGAGCCTGTACTGGAGCCCAAACCAACCCACGCAGAATGGGTCTGCACTGCACAAACCTTCCTGAGCTCCACGAGCCCTGGACTAGGTGTTTTGGCATGCTGTACCACAAGATGTGCACATGCACCACCAGTGAGCAAACGCCCTGGGCTCACACACAGGTCTGCTCCATGCATCTGCCCAGGAGGGCCGAGGACCCCTGAGCTGTCCTATTTGTGTTTGTCTCGTTCCCTTCTACCTCTTTTCACCTGCAGAGTTCTTCTACCATGCTCTCAGATAATCTGCAGGGGCTTTAGCTCACCATCCACCTGGCTGGACTCAGCATCTTAGCTCCAGACATGGCAGATACAGAGAGCAGGTCTCAGAGGTTGCTCCCAGAGTTCTCAGACCAAGCTTGTGTGGGGCAGATGCTAAACCTAATAAGCTTTGCTGGGGGGATAAACCCCTCTGGCAGAAGAGAAGGGGGATGTCCAGGAGGGTGTTTCAGCCCTTCAGAGAGGGACAGGTCTGTGGGGAGTGAGCTGAGCAGCAGAGCAAGGATCTGCCTCTGGCAAGGGAGCAAGTGCTTGAAGCAGCCAGCTGTCCTGGGAGACTGCAACCAGCATGGCTCTTCACTCCAACCACACTGAACTCCTATTTTTTTTTCCTCTCCTTTCTCCAATTTATCTTTTTGACACATTCAATGATGCTCCTGCAGACTGAAAACAATAGAGACAGAGTTTCAGCCAAGGCAATTTCGGAGCTCAATCAAAGCTAAAATAACCTAGGTACAGAGCAGCTGAGCAAAGACAACTTCGTAAGGGAGAACAGAACAGCATGGGTGCCTTGGTTTCCCCCCAGAGATCCAGTTGCCTGCCAGCTGGTCTGCAGCAAGACCCACCCAAGGAGGTAATTGTGTCTTGATCTTCTCTGCTCATCTACCATCTCCTCCTGTCCCTGGTAGCACCATTTTCCCTCTCCCATGGATTCAAACCCCCAACCCATTGCACAGCCAGCCCTTGCAGCTGCAGCTGAGTAAGTACCTGCTTGACTGGCACAATAGCTCCATACTCTGCAGAGTAAGCACCAGCTTTTGCTTTCCTGACCTTACAGCCCTGCAGAGCAATCCAAATCCTCCAGACAGATAACTATTTTTTTTTTCCCCTACAGATGCTATTCTGCTGCTACCTTAAGGAGATGGGAGGCATGAATGAACAGAGAGATAGGTGGGGAGCAGTGGATGATGAGCTGATTCCTGCAAAGCTAATATCATATCTGGATTCGTAACAAGGAATAAGACACAATCCTCAGAATGACTCATCCTGGAAACACAGTGCTGTTTCCCAGCCCCACCCAGTCCCCATCTATCAGCCACTGTCCCATGAGGGAGCAGCCCATGGCTGCCACCCCAAATGCATGTCACAGCTGGAACAGCTAAAGCCAGGCAGCTCCTGAGATGCAGACAGGATATGTGTGCCGGAAGGCAGCCAGGCAAAACAGGGGTTGATGCTCTGCAGGATGAGCTATGTATGGCTGACACATTGCTTGGTCTCTCACAGACCTCCTGAAAGCAGCTGTCAGAGCCTGTCTTATTCCAGCTCCATGCCTCTCCAGACATGCTGATAATTCTGTTTTGCTGTGCATGTTCCTGTTTTGTTCCTCTATGAGAGTGAGAGTGTTTAAGCACTGGGAGCCTCACTGCTCCTGGAGAGCAGCAAGAGCACCCAGCAGAGCAGAGAAATAGAATGCACAAGACCTCATGTGTCCCCCTGAGGTACACCTCACACCCCAGAGCTCCTGACAGGGGCACAGGATGCTGCTCACATCTTGGATGAAGTGCAGGGACCTGGGGAAGGTCTTCTGCTCTTGCTCCTGTGAGCAGGAGCTGTTTCAAGTGCCTTCTCTGTGTGAGCCCCACATGAGCATCTCCAGCCTCTTCCTTCCTAAAGCAGCTCTCTGAGCCTGGCAGGGGTCAGTGGCTATGCCAGCCCCAAGAGGTTGATGCCATTCCCACCTGCTCCCCAGCCAGGGCACCATGAACACCATATACTGCAGAAGCCATGTCTCACTCACTCACTCCACCTGACTAGGGCTGGGTGGACATGAGCTCTGGAGCAGGGCATGGAAATGCTTGGCTCCTGCCAGAGCCCTGAATCTTTTAACGGAGGCAGTCGGCATCACCTCCTCAGACTAGGGGATGTTAGACAGCCCCTGCCCGCATTCCAGTTCCATCTTTCTGGAGGATACAGGCCAGTGCTGAATAACATGGCAATGAGCATCTTCCTGAGGACATGCAAATGAAACCACAGCCCTTCTCACTCCTTAAACACTGGGGGAAAGAGTTGCCCACACTGCCTGTTTACAGTGAATACCGTAGTGCAGAAGTGACAGCTCTGAATATGGCATGTCAACTCCGTCTGTCCCAGAAGGACCTGTCAAACTGTCACACAGCATTAACTGCAACACATTACTGCACAGCTCCCTGCAACCAGCACCACCACAGGGCTGCAGCACTCCTCATAGGCTGCAGCACCCAGAGTCCCCACTGTGTGGGAGCACTACATCGCCTCCATTGCCTCTCTGGGCAGCCCCTCAGCCAAGGGATGCTGGCTACCACTTTTGTTACCAGGCCTCTTACACCTCTTCTCCTGCAGCAGGATGCCCACAGTCTGCTGCTAATGGGATCAGGCTGAAACACCAATTGGCTGCCACTCAAGGCACCTAGAGCTGGGACTGGTGCAGGGGACTGAGACTGTGGGTACAGCAGGGGAAGTGATGTTGGCCCTTCGCACCCCTGAGTCCCCTGGGATGCAGCTCCACTTCCCATCCCCATCCCTTCCCTTGCTACACTCTATCTGCCCCTGTCTGTGCCTCTGAGCTGCTGCAGTGTGAAGTAAGGAGATCTGTCTGTAACACCATGACTTTGCTTTAACCAAACCCATTTTGCAGCAGGTTGAACCTGCTGCTGGGCAGAGGCCAAGCCTCGGAGGAGAGGAGGCACAGACCAGCATGGCAGTAGCAGCTCCCTAAACCCGTTCACACCAGCTGCATTAGCATCTGGAGAGCATTGCAGAGCCAGGGTCTATGCTGCTCCTCAGCTGCAAGTGAAACCACTGCCTGTGTTCTCCACAGCTGTCGCCTTCACACTTTTGATAAATGACAATTTGTAGTCTCTGGTGAGAACAGCCATATAAGATGAACATTTAAGATGACTTTGTTTGTCCTAAGTCACAAGAAGTGGGAGGGAGAGATGAAGCTTAGTCTTGGGAGCTGACCGTCCTTTCTCTGACTGCTCAGATTGATGCTTTGAGGCAGTGACTGGCTCCAGGCAGCTGTGAGACCAGGGTTGAGCATCACTGTCTGTTTGGACACCAGCTGTGGATATGCAGTGGATAACAAAAGGGGCAGTTGCAGTCCTGTGAGGCCAGGCCAGGAACTCCTCTCCCTGACGCTAATTTGGTCAAACAATATCACTTCCCAGAGATATGGACAAGGAGACACAAGCTCCTCAGCGACCCTTGGGCACAGTTTCTCCCATTTCGTACTTCACTGTCCATATTAAAATCCTTCTGCTAGCCTATAAAAAAGGTAATCAAAATTATAACAACAACCAAACACTCTCAGCAGATGAGCCAGTTGATCCTTAATATCCCCCGGCTACCAGCAGCTTGTTGTCATGGGGAGATGGAAGCTACCATCTCTGTCCTGGGGCTATGACGGCAATCCAGTGATGGAAATCTGGGGGGGCTTCTAGGGCAAGGAGTAGGAAGATACAGGCTGAGGGTTCATCTCTAGCCCCAGGGTTGTCTGATGATTGCAGCAGTGGCCAAAATGTCATAGGAGGGAAAGGTTTCTCTTAATAGCCCTACACAGTGAAGCACAAAGGATGGAAGGCCACCAGGACAGATGGAAGGAAGGCCACCAACCTAAAGTGCATCAGGAGAGGGTCAGTCACAGACCCCCAAACTCCTCCAGCTCAGAAGTCTACCCACCAGGCAGAGGTCCCCTGGGAGGGAGGTGTCTGCAAGACCTCAAGAGAAAGGAGCTGGGCTCAAGGTCCACCAGGGAACAGAGTTGCTAAATCCATACAAACCAGCCCATCCCCTTGACTGTTATCTAGGCATGATAACGGGCTCTCTGTGAGCATGGGAAGGAGTTGCAATGAGGTTGGAGGGCAGCAGGCAGCCTTCCTGGCTCCAGGGGAAGGTGGATAGCACAAACCACTCTTCTTGCTGAACACACTGGCATGCTCTGTCACCCTCAGCACTCGCCTAGACAGCTCCTCTGAGACACAGGGTGAGAGAGGAGCTTCTGGTCATGCCTGACTATTGGCAGAATGCTGCTTGAGTGCTGGGGAAGAAGGAATGCTCACAAGCTTACTGTGCTTGAGTTGAACCATAAAACCAACTATGCTCCTTGCAATTAAAAAGGAGGAGAGACAAAACCCTCTGACCCAGAGCACCTGCAAATCCTAGAGCCAGGGCCCACAGCAGAGGAAGGAGAGGCAGATCTCCTAGAAGCATGGCTCCCTGCCAGCTCATTAGCACATTGGGGATGGATTGCACAGCAGCACTTTTGGTAACAACAAGTGGTACTGCAAATTTGCAGGACAGAAATGAGACACTTCCAAGCCCTTGATCACCTTCTTACAGCCCCACCAGTCCTGCTGCTGTGGACGTAGTGTGCAAGGTATATTGGAGGTTACAGGCAATAAGAGGCTTAGGGTCTAGGGGCAGTTTCCAAATAACACCTAGGGCCATTGAAGCAGATGTGCAGTGTTATTGAGTGAGAGATGATTCTCTGTCTCCTTGGAACTGTGGTTGGGGGCATCACTTAAGCTGGGGGCATCACTTACACTCTGCAGAGAGTAAGTGGAAGACTTATCTGACCCAGCTCCTTCAGGGACAGGCAGGAGCAGAGCTCTGCAGACAAATCACACAGGGAGCGGGAGACCACAGGTGTTATACATGGCCTTTGCTCTTCATGCCAATCAGATCGATTCCTGGGGAAATAGCTTGTTCTGAAGCTTGGGTAACAAACTGCCACCTTCTCAGCAAAGAAGCCTGCAGTATCTGTCATTAGCAGACATGAATTCAAGCCATTTCCACAAGGCCCCTCTGAACAAGCACCAGGTGAAGGAGGAAGCTGTCATCTCAAACCAGCCTGGGAGATGGACCTTCCTCATGTGCTGCTGTCTCTCTGGATGGATGGATGGATGTCAGCATGATTCCTCCTGACCACACACCCCAGCCTTACTTTATCGGCCCTGTAAAACACACACGCAGCAGCTTGGATGCATCAGGATCCCTGCTGACAACTCATTTGCAAGAATATTGCTAGAGGCAGGTAAACACTGGCAAGTTATTACTATCAGCGTTAGCAGAGACTAACTTGGACCTCATCCTGTGTGAACAGGTAGCAAAGGAAGGCATTGCCCTAAAGAGATCTCTGAATTGCTGAGACAAGGCAAACCCCGGAATCCTCCCCTTACAGAACCAAGGGTTGGTAACTAAAACGAGACCATCCAGCTTCTCTTCCACAGCCACAAGGTCTTTGTCCCTCCCCGGAGGAACTCACAGCTGTGGGACAGCCCATTCTCTGATGAACACTTCCTTCCCTTGCCCAGCTCAGGCCTGGGCACCCTTTGGGTCTGAAGGATTTTGACTGAGGTAAATCAGCATTTTATTGCTGTTAAGCATCAGTGTGGCACACACTGTGCTATGTTGGCTGTGACTGTACAGATCCCCAGACTTACAACCTCAGCTAATAGGGTGGGGATGCTGGCTCCCAAGGTCCCCACCCCAGGCAGGAGCCAGTATCTAATGCCTCTCAGAAATGCTTCTCAAATCAGCAGGGTTACAGCAGGAGCAGACTCAAGGCTCTTCTGCTCGAGTT
Organism: Chloroceryle aenea; assembly: GCA_013399075.1. Classification (NCBI taxonomy): domain Eukaryota; kingdom Metazoa; phylum Chordata; class Aves; order Coraciiformes; family Cerylidae; genus Chloroceryle; species Chloroceryle aenea. The sequence goes on from VWZY01007074.1 coordinate 41,332, forward strand.
CTCTGTAGCCAGTGAAAAGAGGAGTCTCATGAGAGTTGCTCAGAGGTAATGCAGCAGGAGCCAGAAGGAGAATTACCAGATGCTTCATGCACAGAATACAATTCCCATTAAAGGGAAGAAAAAAAGCAAAGCACAAAAAAAATAACCAAGCACTGTACCACTTCAGAGTGTCCTCTGCCTGACCTGAAGAAAAAGGATCCTCTGCCAGCGAGAGCTCACAGACTGGGAGATGCTCCCAGCGCAGCCTCTCCCTGCCCCACGTCCCACTGCCTACCCCACTTGTGAGATGGTAAAGAGCTGCCTCTTAGGGAGGCTGCAGACACAAACCTCCATGAGATCTGTGGGATCTCTGAGGGAATGCACTGGGTGCAAAGTGCTCTGAAGTCTTACCTCGTTTGGGAGGTATCACCTGCCTCCCCCTGGAAGTAATCAAAGTCAGGATCTGCAAGGGTGTGGGACTAACACTGCTACAGCATCGCAACACCCCAGGATCAGCCAACCCTGAGTTTGACTGCCTGGTGATTGAGGGAACCTTCCACAAGAGTTGGGTGCTGGGGCCAGGTGAGAGCTACCAGAAGGAACGTGCCATGGGCCCCACCACAGCCAAACCCCACACAGACAGCCCATTCAGCTGGAGCACTCCCCCCCACAGCCCGGGGGAAGGACCAGGAAAAGAGACAGAAGGGGTTGTTAACCAGGCATCTGACTAATGGGAAAGGGAATTAAAGGCTTCCTAGAGAGACTGGCACTGTGGCCAGATTTAGCAGCACCATTCCTTGGGGATTGCAAAAACAATATAAACTCCTGGGGGATTAAACGTGAAGAATATATCAAACAGATAAACTGAGACTTATACAAGCAAGGGGATGACTGGGGCCAAAGCAGGAGCAGCCTCCAATATCTGGCTGATGGCAGTGCAGAAGCAAGGCCTCGACGGTAGAGCAGGCAATAAAGAGGAGCTGAGTTTGCATGGCCGAGTCACCCGGGGAGCAATGCTGGTACAGGGGAGCAGGGACAGATGCAGTGACTTGCTCCTGTCTGGAGAAGGATGAGACTGCATGGCTCAGCACACACTGAGATCAGTGCTGTGAGAAACCTCGGACCCTGCTTAGCAGTCAGGTCAGGCAACAACAATATCATCCAGGGACCTGGAAGAGGACGTCCCGTTTTTATTCTTGCAGTCAGACAGCACAGGAATGGTTTAACTTCTGCACTGTGGACCAAGATGTTTTCTATATTGCTCCCTGTCCCAGACCCACAGGCATCCCAGGCCCTGTGGACAGCACACGTGGGCTTTGCAAGAGCAAGACACAGAAATAATTCAAGACCAGAACAAGCTCTGCTTCCCCACGCTTAATGGGCAGTAAACCTGAGAGTCACCTTGCAAGCCCGTGGAGAGCCGGCTGCCTGACTCTTCTTCTCCGGGTCTGTGGATGGCTGAGACCTTGGAGCTGGGCATTTTCCTTCCTCACTGTCACATCCCAGACGGCAAGCAGCTTCCTTCTCGTGGCCTTTCAAACATTTGCCAAGCACTGGGCAAGACCAGGCTTTGATGATTTCCACTCTAACACAGGCTGCTTAGTTTACCATCAAAGGCATGGATGTCTTGCCCCCCAGCTGGCTGCTCTCTAGCTCTCCTTGGTGGGGGGTGGAGTGTTTATGCCCTACACAGGCCCTAGGGACAAGGACCCAGGCTCTACATTCAGCTGTTGCTATTCAGAGACATCTTCTCAGTCTCTTGGAAATGCTGCTGTGTGGAAGCTGCTGCTTGAGGAGTGAGTCATGCTAGCCACCACTCACCCCCTGAGACCCTTCACTCCCCTTCATGCTGTGCCATGGAGGCATGGGGCAGTAAGCCCGATGTCCCCATGGAGCAGCATTTCTCACAGCTGGGCGACAGCCCCACCTCTCCCATCCCACTCCCCAGCTCCAGTAGCTGCTGAAGTGATGCAAAATGTTTCCCAGTGGCTCCTTTTCCATGCCATGGCATCAGGAAGAGATGAAGCAGCCCTGGGAAGGCAGCTCCTGCAGAGACAGAGACTCCATGTGCCACTGCATGGAGACATGTGTCTTGAGAAAATCCTCCCTAGCCAGCTCAGAGGCTTTGGGGCTAAGGTGAGCACTGGGGGACTTGCAGGTGGTCACGGGTGGTGCAGAAGGTGCAAAAGCCTCTTCACCCTGAGCGAGGCATCCCCAAGCCACAGGACAGCAGCCCAGCCACTCCCCTTGGGGATTACCTCCTCACTTGTCCTCAAAGATAGCACAAGCTCCCCAAAAACTGATGGAATGATAAGCAGCTCTTCTGGAAGAGAGCAGTTACCACAAAATACAGGTTATGTAAATACCTTCATTACCAAAATATGTTCCCTCAATGATGAGTGGAGAACAAAAATTCATGTAGCCAAGAGATGCATCATGTCTCTTCAAAGTGCCAAGAGGTGGAGAGGGATCTCCTTGGGGAGAGGGGCTTCAGCAGGCCACCACAGCCCACTGACTATCACACCAGGGACAGATCAGTGCTTGGCATTTCCCTTTTCCCGCAAAGCGATTCAAAGGCATTACTATTGCTCCACTTGGAAGAATAAGGAAACTGAGGCACAGAAGGAGAAGGCACTTGGCCACTGAGACCCAGTGTACCAAGACAAAGAAGAGGTTAAGGTGCTGTTACCAGCAAGCCAGATATTGAGGGGGGCACCCTACTGCTTCTCATTCCCCTGAGAGTGCTCCTGGGCAGCTGGTGTTTGCTGCTGTGGAGTGACAGGTCAGACTTGCTGAAGTCAGCTTCATATGGAGCAGAGGTGTTAAAGAGAGGCAACAAGAGAACAGGGTTGGGTGAAAAAAACCCTATGTGGGCTACTTAGGGTGGGCTGGGATGGCTGCAGCCACCACAGCAGACAGGAGGCTGGTTAGGAGAGGGCTAAGGGGGAAGGAACCTGCGTATCTTGCTTGAACAGGCTGGGACTGCCCTGCATCAGCACGTGCTCCCTGTTATGGAGGCTATGGTGTTCCCAAGGCCTGACATTACTGGCTCCAGAGGAGCAGCATTCAGCATGCCACCCACCACTGCACTGCCCCAGCCATACTCCTCTGTTCTGTGTTTCTTCCAGCCTCATACACTGCCACGATGGGTAAGTTTTGCAACTCCAAGCCCTTGAGTGGGCTGCATAGCTGGTGCTAATGCCACAAGGGTGAGCGAGGCTACCTCACTGAGAGCAGAGCAGTACACAAGCATAGCGCCACCCTTGGTGACAGCAAAGGACCCTGACAACTGTTTCAGCCTTGCAAGCAATGCAGATTTGGAAGGATCAAGTACTGATATGGAAGGATGGAGGGTGATGTATGTGAGAGTAGGACTATCAGGAAGCACAGCAGTAGTAGCACTCTTTCACAGCTGGCCTCCACATTTCCCCTGGTGCAAAGTAGGTCTAGAAGGGACAGTAGATACAATACTGCTGTAGTATAACCACTCGGCATCCCTGAGTTGGAACAACTACTTCTCACAATGTTGCTGGAGCCACTAGACCCTCACATAGGTCTGAGTTCCTGACACAATAGTCTCTGCCCTGTGCATGCTCACCTGCCTGGCAGTAGTCACTTGCCCTGTCCCACTGACATCACATGGGTAGGAAGGACAACTCATGATGCACTAAATCCCAGCAGAACCAGACATGTGATGCTATTTCCTATCCCCATACAACAGAGAAGCTATAAATCATCCGGAATGCTCTTTGCATTATCCCCATGCATCAATGCCAAGCAGATTTCAGTAGTACTGCAGGCACTGCTGTGCCAGTCAGCAGCCCAGCATCCCCATCCACAGCCAGTGGCAGAAGCAAGTCCCCAGTGCTGGGCAGCACTGGTGAACCCCTACCACTGCCAGAATTGTCTGGCTAGAGATAGCGAAGCATCTATACCATTGCTCCAGGGCAGATGGGGATTCAGATTTGACAGGAGACCTGGGAACCCCCAGAATACAAGTCCCCTCTTGCCCTAGACCGCCAAAGGAGATACTGGACTGCAGCATCCAGCCAATCCCCCTCTAGGTGCTCCCGATGGCCCAGCTGTCCCAGCATATGGTACCCATTGCCACAATGCAGCCCTTGCTCCCAGTCCTATGGGAAGACCCTGCCATCTCTCCTCTTGTCGCAGCCCCTCTTTAGGCACCTTTCCAGCACAGCATGTCTGTGAACAGTCTGGTGCAGCTATTGCACACACAAGGTGCTAACCCATGTAGGCCGGTGGCATCGCTTGCCCAGAAGGCGTGCGGCTCCTCCAACTGCTGCCCTGGTGCAGGTGGCTGGACAGACCCAAACCCAAACCAGCACGGGAAAAAGCTTCAAAGTCAGTTGAGCCTTTTCCTTTTCCAGGGTGAAATGCCTGCCTGAGGACCAAGACAAGACTGTGCATTTAGACCATGACAACAGCTGCCTCTTCAAATCTGTCTCTGGATTTGACTGCCCTAATAATATTTCCAGAATCCAGAAGTTTCTCTGTGCATGCAGAGAAAGCAATGGATCTCACTGCCAGCTGCTCCAAAGACCATGCTGCCTAGGCCCTTCCCAACCCTGCCTTGCCCAAAGTCAGGTCTCCTTCACCACAGAAAGCCGTATTTGGCCTCTCAGCATTCCTGCAATGCCAGTGTTTGCTCACAACAACATATGCATTGGTTTTGATTTTGATTGGGAAAAAAAACACCTTCTCTTTATCCTCCCCGTGTCCTGAGCTCACACTACTTCAAGAGAGACAGAAAGTTAGATATGTGGACAAGGTGAGAAAAGCCAGATTACTCCTGCTACATAGAACTACAGCAAACAGTGCAGGCACTTTGCAGAACTCCTGTGACACTAGTGACCCTCCCTGCTACTGATGCAGTTCCTGACTTCTCTCAGTTAGCTCTAACCCTCCCATCTCTTTCTCATAATCAAGCACTCTGTGCTCTGCTGGGGGAGCAAGAGGCTTGCCAGTGGTGCCTGTCTGTCCAGTAGGACTAACCTCAGTTTCTACCCACTTCAGGTAGAATAAGCCTGGCCTCAACAGCTTCATGCTGGGGACCAAGTGATTGGGTGGCAGCACCTGTTCTTTCCTCCCTCACCATCCAGCACCTCACTCATGACTGTTTCAGCATCCCATAGGCTGCTCCACCACCTTCGTTCCCGCCAGCAACCCCACTAGGCCACCCCCAGCACCTCAGCCCTGCTGTTTTGGCATCCCTGCATCCAAACAAAGGGATGGGTTTGAGGAGTTGCTGAGCCTTTTTCTTAACATGGAGACTTAACACACCAGCTCTGGGCGGCTAGAGGCAAGGAGGGCGGCAGATCTGTTTGCAGCATTGCCAGTCCTGTGAGAGCAGGACACTGCTCTGGCACACTGGCACTGCGTGGCTTCACATCAGAGATGGCCTATGGAGCAATGGAGGGAGCAATCTCCAAACTATGCCCTGTGAAAAGAAAGATTGCTTCAAGTGCCTGCAGAGAGTGCTTTCTTGCTGCTCTCACCACCTAATGCAGCACTGGGTGGTAATTCTTGGTACTGTGGACCAGTCCATGGTTTTGACATAGGCAAGCACCCCATTGCAGGCCAAAGACAGTGAAAGCAAGCGACAACAAAGATGAAGAAAGGGGAACGGACTGCAGACAGTGACAGAAGCAGGTGCAGGATGCAAGGGTGCATTTAAACAGTGGAAATAAAGAGGCAGAGCAAGGAATTATGACCTGAAAGAAGCAGTTAAACCTGCGGAGAGGAAATGCACAGCAGGGAATGGACCAAGGCTGGATATTCGCACAGGGATATGAACCCACCTGATCCAAGTGAGAGAGGCATTCTCTCACTTGTTCACATATGAGCACAGCACTGGCTGTAGGCTATGCCACATGCAGGCAAAACCTGGGAATAAATCTGCTCAAAAAAGGTCCCAGAGCTGGATGGAAGTCAGAAACACAAGTTCCTTGGGGAAGGAACCACATCCTTTGCATCCTCTGCATCTGTCCGAATGTACAGATGAAGACCTGGCAGGACAACGGTGCTCTGTACTCAGCCTGCCTAGAGCACTTGCAGGAGCAGGCTGGAAACCAGAGTTGCCTGCAGTCTTGCTGGACCTCTATAGGCATTTCAGACAAGACATGCCTCCAGATTTGTTAAAGCATTTATGATATGAATGATGGCAGAAGGATATTGGCTACACCCCATCGACTGCCCTTCCTGCATCCTTTTTAGTATTGCTCCTTTTAATAACTCCAGTTAATATTACATGCCTCTATCAAGAGTCCTTTCAGACCAGCAGCCTTCAAGTTGCTTGGAAACTGCTGCAGCAACTGAAAGCCACTGTTGGGAGTGCTCAATGCCATCCCGCTTCCCAGGGCTGCCAGCACTGGGAAACTGGTGGAACAACCATGGTCCCTTTCCTGGCATGTGCTGGGAGTCAGAATAAGCAGAGATGAGATAGGAGCAGCTCTGACCTACTAGAGATGAGAGAATCAGGGGTTTGCAGAGCTTGTTGGACTGAAGAGATCCCATGGCTATGTTTCAGAAAATTCCCAGCCACAGAGCAAGGGTGAGTTTCCAGACCAGCATTCACAGAAAATGTGCTTGGCCTCATAAGATTTATTCGGCCAAATCTGGACATTGAATTCAAGTGAGAGAGAGGGTTTTGCTTTATGGGCAAGTCTCAGTACAGCCTTAATGGTGAAGTCAATTTACCAGCACCACCATAATACTCTATGAATAATTACATATCTCTTCCAATTTGTGTATTACCATAAAATGCTGCGACAGTTTTGGACACAGTACCTTTTTTTTTACACTGTAGCAATAACCAAAAGGGTATTTTATTGCAGGAACGGCAGTGTAAGTACATTCATCCATTTGCCAGGATTCTGTGGTATACTTTCCTCTCTAATGGGTGTACAAACATGTATACATCCAAGATTTAAACATAGATTTTCCATACTTTGCTTCCTAATTCACATAATATGTGAAAATTTCTGTATAAAAAGGGGAAGAGCACCAAGCCATTCCTGCCAACCCACCGAATTCAGCACTCTCACCACTCCTGTTTCCCTGCAGTGCCACTGCTCTGGGGATCCCACACCGTCCTTTGGGATCCCACCTTTTAGCTGGCAACTGCCAGAGAGAAGGAGGGCCAAGAGGTAGGTGGACAAGGACCCCAGGGTCAGCTCAGCATGAGAATCCCCAAGAGAAGAAATGTGAGCAGAGCAGGTTCTGTCAACACCGATGATCTCCAGCACCATCCCGCCTGTCACCTTCTGCAATTGCCCTTATGAAGCACTGTCTTTTTAAAAAAAAAAAATAAAATCGTGGAATTAGAAGTCTGATTGATATGAGTATGTAACAATGATGCTTTATTATTAGCAGCTGCCTTATCAGTTCTCTCCTTGCTATTGGGATGAGATATGGGACAATATGTGGTTTGAAAACTAAGGAGAAATGCAACTCACAAAGGTTGTGGCAGTGAGATAATTTCATTCCTTTTCCCAGTGAGCAGGACAGGCTGACAGAAACACAATGATCATGGATGGATCACCATCACTCTTTCTGCCCAGTCACGAGAGTAGGCACTGGGACAGCTCTACAGCGTGGACAGTACTGAGCACACAACACAGCCATCTGTAAAAGGATCTGCAGCCAAGGTCCTCCAGCACAGGCAGAAGACACCTTTTCAAGCCAGGGAGCACCACAGCCAGCTTTAACCTCTGCAAATTGAGGTAATTCAGTACAGAATATCATGCAAATCTCCCTGGCATGGGTCATAAACCCCTAACTGTTCTTTCCTGAGATCCCTGCACAGATTGGCTTGCTAAGACCGGGTGACTGGGTGCTTGCTGTGGGCAAGAATTGTCTAGAAAAACTTTTTATGGGGTCCAAACAATAGCAAGATGCCATAGTGCTACATATACATACACATACATATACACACACATATATATGCACATATACATAGGCATAATAGCACCAAGAACTTTCCATGCTCATTGATTAGCTAAATAGTGACAAACACACAAGTCTTCCAAGCCCCCTCTTGGCTTCAACAATCAGACCCTACAGATCATTTGTTTCAGTGCTAGTGCAACTGACACTTTCCTCAGCCTTAGCTAATTCCAGGAAAAAGCATAGCATCAGGCAACATGGTCCAAAGCAAGGCTGGACCCAAGGAATGGGCCATGGGACTGCACTCTGTCATGTCGTACAGAGTGAACATGAGTTAGCACACTTGGTGAGGCGAGCAGGGTTTGCTGCTGTGGCAGCTGCAGGACTCCCAGCCCTGGGCAAGGTCAGAGAGTGGGGCTCTGCAGCACCAATGCAAAATGGCCACAGCCTGATTTTTGCTACAGCAAACCTGGCAAGAGGCTTTGCAATTCCTCTTTTGAGCACCTTGACTGTTCTCCATGACCCTGGAGAACACAACAGCCAGGCTCCCAGTGCACAGTGCTGCTTCATGGAGAGTTTAATGGCACTGGCCAAAACTGAAAGGACAACAGCTTGGTTGACATCAGCTCCAAGACCTAGCCCCTCTGCTACAGTGCTACCAAAGCCTGCTCCCCCACATTAGGGGCTGCCTCCACATCATGCTGCCTGCACTACAAAGATACAGGTGCAGTGCAGGCAGCTAGGCAACAAGGACCTTGAGTAGAGTACCACAACTCCAGCTGCTGCAAGCACTCCGCCACTTCCAAGGTACAAAAGCCAAGCTGAGCCCCAAGAAGACGAAGGTGGCCAAGTCCCCAGAGCCCACAGGAGCCCTTCTCCACCTGCTCCCTGCTACCCAGAGGGAGACAGCTCTAGAGTGGCAGCAGATTTTGCCTTTCCCTGAGTAGACATAGCAGTGAACTGTCTCCCCTGACACATTCCCATGGTTCCATCTGCTCAGAGCTGAGACAGGTCCCACCATGCTTCCTAAATGCAGTCTCAGAGCTCACACCACCCAGGGAATGGCACAAAGGAAAACCCTCCCTGTCAGGATGAGTACAGCCTGTCTCATCCATCCCCCTCTCCATCCAGCCAATGCTACAGCAGACTTCATTTCACACATCTATCCCAAGTATCCCACATGAAGAATCCCTGGATACATCACCCTGCCTGCAATCAGAAGAGGCAGTGCAAGTTGTCAGAGGTGTTTGCATTAAATTGTCCTGTATTAGGAAGGTGTGGCTCAAGAGTGGCCAAGGCAGAACAATAATGCTGGACAGATGTGAAAGGGTTCATACACAAAGACCCTAGGGTCCCTCACCCTGCTCTTCAATGGGGAGCTGCATCTCCCTCATATGCACCCCACCTGTGACAATCCATCTCTGCACGTGCCTTTTGCCACTGGGACCTGGCATGGGGCTTGTCTGCACATGTATGTATCTATTAATACAAAACCAGGCTTCCTAGGCAATCAATAATGCTACTTAAATCTCACTATTGCCTGGCTGTTGAGGCCAACTTCTGATTAATTTAAAAGAGAGTGAGAACACTCAGAAGTGTTCCCAACATCACTGAACATACCTGAGTGCCCAGACTGTGCACACAGGAATGGTTTGGGCTGGGGATTGATTTAACCTTCAGTTGCTAGGGTACAACAGGATGGGTCTGTGAAGAGACTTGTCTTCTAAGGCGGATGCACTCCACTGCCAAACACCCCTGTGACCTCAGACCAGAGCCTCAAGTCTCTTTAAACTCACCAGGGACCACAACACACTGATTTTTACACAGCTGAGGATGTGTGCACCCTTGGGGAAGAAAATGCCCATTTGTGAACATGCGTGAACACTTGCTGTGTCATGCACAAATTAAAAGTGAACATTATGTTCCCTGAGACCATGAGCTGTGGCTGTGATGCATTTTAGACTCCTCTACCATCCCTCACCCAACCTTGGTCTTTGATATCACTTCAAGTGGGCTGAAGGCGCTTGTGGACTGTCAAGACCTAAAAGGTAGCTCCTGGCCACACAGCTCTGTTCTGGATGCCGGATGCAGGATGCTGTGGTGCATATAGGGCCCCCCTCAACTCACTTCTGGCCCTTCATTTCTGGGAAAGGACAACTCCCGCCAGAATAGATGGTCAGATCAGAGGATGAGAAGAGCTCACCGAGCCTCACAGGGGAAGGCGTGTGAAGAAATCATTCATTTCCATCCTGTGGAGGAGAGCTATCCTTTACAATCATTCAAGGGAGAACAGAAGAAAGGAAAGCTCTGCTGAACTCAAATGACAGTACTGCCATGCCAATAGACTATCATTGCACTGTCCAGAGATAATGTTCAGCCAGATCAGAGATTTCCAGCCTTCCAAGCAGCAAGGATCTGAACAGACTCCCAGTAGGAGCCAAAGAAGAAAGACTCTGGTTTAGGTAGTCTGGATCAATCAGAAAAAAGATGTGTCCTTCAGCAACACAGGGACATCTTCCAGCCCACAGTGCCTGAGACCACCACGTCTCTAAACTATACAACTTTAGGATGGATAGTGCTACATTTCCTTACATGTTCCCAAGTTTCTTCCTGGATGATGTGGATCCATGTTTCTATCCCCTAATATCAAAGCCAGGGAAACTCAGCAGCACTGGTGCTGCAGATGGGTGCTGGATGGAAAAGAGCACATCCAAACAAGCCCTGCTCTGTCAGGGAGCGAAAAGCCACATTACTGATATCAGTTCATCTTCCTCTTCCCATCGCAGGCTCCAAGACACCACCCAAGCAGTGGCACAGCTGAGACCTGGAAAGGGGGCACTGAAAAGTATCTCAGCCTCAGGAGATTCAGATTGCCTTCTGCCCCATGGCAGGAGAGATGGGAGCAGTCCTGCTGCCCTAGGCTGCAGCAATGGTGGGAGGCTTATTCGGTGGAAGACCTCCAAGTGATCAAAGCCTTGTTCCAGCCAGCCAGAAGGCTCCTCAAGGAAGCAGCTGACTTGATCATTATATAAACACTTTTTTTTACTTGAGAAATATGTTGCCTGTAGGCTGGAATGACACTGAACTCATGAGTACAAATCAGGAGAGGTGCTTGCTGCGGATTGTAGTGGGAAGGGAGAAGGATCCTAAGGTGCTAAGACAGAGACAAGGACTCTCCACTGCCAAGGAGCAGTCACCAAGCAAACCATAAAAGCATATTCCTGGTATCACAGGGCTGTGATTGGAGGCAAAATTACAGCTCTGCAGATCTGGAGGCAAGTCCCAGAGGCCTGCTTCCTTCTTGCCCCCAGTGCACAGGTCAGCCCCATGAGCTCAAGCAGTGAAGCAAAACACAATGGTGGCTGGTGCAAACATCACCTTATCTCCTGACTGCTTCCCACTCAGGGACTTGTGTGCTATACTCAGCTTTATGCTTTTAGGATTCATTTAAAAGCTCAAACTAGCTTACTTCAAGACAGAAATGAACTCCAGAGTTCTCTGCAAGCACACTGTCGTTCACTGCAACCATCAGGATGCCCCCCTGCTACAGGAAGCTTGATGCCAATGGGTTGCTGTCCACCCTAACTCATCAAATGGTACCTCTTCACTTCCCTGGCCTTATCTCCATCAGCCTGTTCCTTGGCTTTTAAAGAGAGGATGTGGTTTTGCATCTGTTACACAGGCTCTTCTTCAACAAGCGATCCTGACTTCTCTGCCCTGGGAAAGCCTGACAGGAAGCCAAGTCAGCTGCTGGCAGTGAGTGGCATTAGCCCCTGGGACAGTATCAGGGACTTCACATGGGGACAAGCTGCAACAGCCAGGGCTGCTGCAGGGACAGCCCTTGGTGCCAGAAGTGCTGAAGCCCTAGGAAGAAGCAGGCATGCTCTGACTGTGGGGCACTAACAGCTTGGTGTTACTGATGCTGGAGCACCCAGAGAGCAGCACTCCATTTGTTCCCCCTTCATAGGTGGGTCCCTATGGGACACAACAATGATGAAGCTGGAGCTTCGGAGTGGTGCTGCAGCGTAGCAGTGGCTGTTGCTATGCCAATTAAGCGGGCATTCGGCACATTGAATGGCCAAAGCAGGAGTGCAGCAAAGGAGACGGACCCATGCTGGGGTGCACCAGGGCACTGCCTCCCCTGTGAGCTCCAGCAGCAGCAGCAGCAGCATTGCACAGCCCTAGGAGCTCAGCTGCTCTTGGCTGATGCCCTCACCAAGTGTCAGGCACCCTTTGGTGCTTGCAGACCTTGGAGCCCACTCTTCACCCCACCACAGCCTAGCACTGTCACACCCCACCTTCAGCCAGCAGCAGCAGCCATTTACAGACACAAGCGACAACTCGACCCAACATGGCAATAGCCATGCTGTAAGGAAGCATACAGCATGTAAGCAAATGGAAGGGAAAATTTAGCACAGTGAGGGATTGAGCAGCAGGTCCTCGGAGGCTGCAAGCTCAACCACCACCACTGCTCAAGGGCATAAGGGTGGGGTTTTTAAAAAAAAACAAACCAACCAAAAATGGATGAACTGGTTGCTGTGGAATGACATGGCTGCCAGCAGCTCATGCACAGGCATGGATGAGTATACAGGGCTGCTAAACAGAGGGAAGGACCCTGCTTGAGTCTGCCCAGGACAGAGGCAGTGCCAGACCTCCCCTGCCCTCAGCACCTGCCTCCACTCAGAGATGGGCCACAGGCTCACCCTCCCTTGGGCCCGACCCAGAACTGCTCTTGCCCTCAAAGCAGTCTCATGCCAGGAAAGGCTCTCACACAGAAGAACACAGACCCCAGTCCACCCTGGTGCAAACCAGCTTTTTCTCTCCTCCAGTCTTCCCTTGGAGACATGAGGAAACAGAAGCATGGGAAGGTGGAAGACAGCACACAGATAGCTTACTAGTTGTCATGAGATGAGAAAGATGTGAATGTTTCAAATTGCTCTTCCTCAAAGCAAGACATGTTTCTTTACCAGTCCTACTGCCAACAAGGAGGAAAACTCATCCCATCCAAATAGTTTTACAACAGAGAAATGAGGAAAAAAAACCCGAACAAACCCCAAGCCAGGAACCAAATACATTTGTCCTTTCAGCTCAACCAGACATGATCCATGATGGCAACTGCCATGATAATGGACTAACATCAAGAATGCTGCCACCTGGGAGCATGCCAAGGTGACCTGGGGGGCAGTGATGGAGCTCCCTGCCCTGTGCCCCACTTTGTCTGCACAGTCTACCCACAGGCACCCCAGGATGGTGAAAGCCATATCAGGTGAGAGTGGTGCTCAGCAGCACTCATCTGATTCAGACCATAAGACCCCCTCAAAATAGATTCTTCCTCCCGTGCATCATGACACATACCTCCCGTGGATAGACTGGCTGGGGGTCACTGAGTCTGTGACAGGGAGATGGAGCAATAAGACAGCCAGGAAGGAGATAACTCATCACCACCCTGGCACCTGCAGAAGACCACACTGACATCTCCAGATGATCCTTCATCCCGGGCTCTGCAGGAGGATGAAGCAGAGCCTGCTCTAGCACCTCCACGCTACCCACACCTTCTGGGCACCCAGAGCTCGGGGAGCCAGGCATCCCTCCCAGCACGCTGTGCGACACACGG
>VWZY01007074.1:54897-72738 GCA_013399075.1 Chloroceryle aenea
CCAGCCATGGGAGCCGGCGGGCATTGCTCCCCCTTTCCCTTCTGCACACGCCTGGACGGTCACCTTCGGCGGGTACCGGAGGACCGGGACTCCATCAGTAATCACCGGAGGACCCCCTCGCCCACCTCCTCACGTCCCCGCCAGCACCATCCACAGCCGTAGCATCTCTCAGATTCCCTTCTGCTGGATCTCACCTCTCCAGCCCCGCACCTCTGGAGACAGCCCAGATAGGCCTGCAGCCAATGACCGCAAACCTCCGCTCTGATCCCTTTTCCCCTTCCAAGCAGCCTGGGGGCCTTTCCCACCGCTGCAGGGTGCTGAGCCAGCCTGCCCAGGCACCTGCCTGCAGTGGCGGTGGCTCCCTGCCTGAACACCAGCTTGTTTGAGGGCCACCGCTGTGCCTGCCCTGCTCTGCGTGCAAGCCCCTCTGCCTGTAGCGCTTTTCCTTGAATTCCACTTGCCATTTTGTTTGCTCACTCAACATCATGAGACCCTTCTGCAGTGCTCCATTACCGTTTTGTTGTTGGTTTTGTTTTTTTTTTTACTATTTATTATTACCTTTAGACATTACGTGCAAACATTGACACCTTTCTCTTCATCCTATTTTCCAAATGCATGGGATTGTCTGCTTGCCCACTGATAGGTAGCTCCATGGTAACATTCCTCCCGATCTGGTAAAAAAAGTCAACAAAAGCTCTTAAGGAAACGGTGTTATCTGTGCATAAAAGGAAGCTTGTGAAAAACTGGAAAACAAAAGCTGAGAGGGAGGTTACCATGGATTTGGGGAATTCAAGTAAACATTTAGCTGGCTAACATCTCAAGAAAGGATAGATTTGCAAGCCATGAATTTTTCCTTTGAAAATCTGACTAACTTCCATTATATCATTTTCCAAATCTGTCTGATTCTGTATCAGATCTTCAAGCAGTTCGTTTGCTCTGTACAGAATTTGTACTTTTCTGTAGTTCCTAGCTCTAAGCTTTTATAAAAATTGCAGTGTATGGATCACCTGTCTCATAGTTCATAAGCGAGTTTTAGTAAGTCTAGTGCACGTGTGACTCACTGAGGATTGTAAAAGCAACCCAGCCTTGGATTACCTTGAGACCCTATCTTTGTAGAGATGACCCATGTGTAGATAACTCAACCCTGAGCTGTCCGTAAGACACAGTTGAAACAGGGCAGTGCTGCACCAAACAAAGAACCAAAACCTGAGTTGAACCTTGAAATCCCTCAGCAAATAATATGTCCCAAGTCTGAATCCAAACCACTACTGGTTGCCTGAGAAAGTAAGATAAAGAGAACCTGGAGGGTTTCAGTATTGGTTTCACCTGACAACCTTCTGTATCCAGACAGTGTAATCCAGTCAGGCATAGTCTTGCCATAGTCATGTAAATCAGGGGATAAAACCCTCAGGTTCAGGTTAGGAATTGGGAGTCACCTCTGCAATGCTACATCATGCTTGTATGTTGACCCTTTCCCCTTGGTCAGGACACCATCCAAGGTCACTTTTCTGGGACTGAGAACCCTTACCTGGAGGGGTAAGCAAATATTTAGAATGCTGTAATTTTGTAACCATGGGCAATTAATTAACACACATATAATATTTAGCACCCTTTTAGGTTTTTATACTGTATTCTTGCTTTTAAGTTGTAATAGTGCATGCGGCCATTGTAGCCATGAAAACCTGCAACAGTGATGTATTAAACCTGCAAGTTAAGCTCAAATGCATCATTTGCTTGAGCCCGACAGTCTAGTCTCTTTTTGCCACATGCAGTCACACTTGCTGCCTCCATTCTTACAGCACTCATCTCAGCAGCAGGGTACCTGGCCCCATTGGTAGCCCAGTAGCTCAATGCTTCAATTCGTCCTGAGCTCTTAAGGATCCTGCCTGATCCTGACAATCACTTGCTCTCTATTTCATCAGTATTTACCAAGAACCTCTGTTGACATTTCAGTTTGAGAGTGTTCTTCTGGTTTATCTGTCATAGAAAAAGGCACAGTATGTGAATGATGTGTATGATACTGATGTAAAGAAACATCAGTATAGTTGGTTTTATGTGTTGCCCTTATCTCAGATCTTTTTGCTATTTTCCTTGTTCAGACACAACATGCACCTTGTGAAGACTGTTGACATCTAATTGTCTTCTTTATGTCACTGTTTTAAACCTGTTGGCATTTTTTGGCCCTTTACAGATATAGCTGTGAGATTAACTTAAAAAAAATATTTCCAGAATGAAGACTGAGAAGATATAACAAAGCTCAAATAGTTTTCAAAATTTTAATATCACAATTTATTCCATAAAAAACGACCTCTTTGCCTCCCTGTACATGAAGACATCTCTCACAAACCATAAGCTGCTCATTGCAGGGTATTAGGACTTGTTTGTTGGCACCCACAACACATATATACATCTATCACTTTTTCTTTCTTTCAGTTTGGATGCTGGTATAGATCCTGCTTAAAAGCAGCAGTATCATCTGTGAGAATTTTGCTATTTCAGCTGCTACTTTAGCTCTTTCCTTATTCTTGCACAGCTTATTTCCAGAAGGCTGTTCTGCAGCTGGTGTTAGGTGAGAGTTTGGAAGCAGTGGGAAGCTATAGCACATGCAACTTGCTCCCTGTGCTGAACATTGCCCAGGAGTGAAACACAAAGGGAACCTCATGAAGTTCAACAACGACAAGTATAGGGTTCTGCACCTGGTTAGGAATAAACTCCTGCACCAGTACTCATTAGGGATTAACCTGCTGAAAAACAGCTCTGTGGGGAAGAACCTTGGAGTCTTGGTGGACAACATGTTAACCACAAGTCAGCAGTGTGCTCTTGTGGCCAAGAAGACCAATGGTATCCTGGGGTGCATAAAGAAGAATGTGGCCAGCAGGTCCGGGGAGAGGGGTTCTCCTCCCCCTCTGCTCTGCCCTTGTAAGGCCACATCCAGAGTACTGTGTCCAGTTCTGGACTTCCCAGTTCATGAGAGACTGGCAACTACTGGAGATAGTCCAGCAGAAGCTACAGAGATGCTTAAGGGACTGAAGCATCTCTCTTATCAGGAAAGTCTGAGAGACCTGAGTCTGTTTAGCCCAGAAAAGACAAGACAGAGGGGATCTTGTCAATGCTTCTGAATATTTAAAGGGATGGTGTCAAGAGGATGGCGCCATACTCTTCTTAGTGGTGCCCAGCGACAGGACAAGGGCAAACAGACACAGACTTGAACACAGGACATTCCATCTGAACATGTGCTAAAACTTCTTTACTGTGAGGGTGATTAAGCACTGGAACAGGCTGCCCAGAGAGGTTGTCTAGTCTCTATCTCTGGAGATATGCAAAACTCACCTGCACAACCTGTTCTAGGGGAAACTTCTTTAGCAGGGGAGATGAACTAGATGATCTCCAGGCTTCCCTTCCAGCCCCTACTATTCTGTGATTCTCTTCCTCGGGTACCTGAATACTTGCTCTGGGGGTATTCTCTGCCCTGTTGAAACATTTGAAGGCTTATTGCTAGGTATAGTTAATTCAATGACCCTCATCTGTCATCTCCTAATCTCACAATGTTACCACCACACACATCCTTTTCTTAGCCCATGCTTCCCATAGATGCTGTGGGCTTGCTAGTAGTGCTGGTACAGCACCCTCCGCCACATGTCCCCAGCTCCTTGTGGCAGGATGGGACAAAGACCTCTGACTTCACACTGCAACACTTGCCACACCTCATGCTTCTGCTTGGTACTCTTGTTAGTTAGCTGCTTTATTGCCCACCCCCCAGGGACTTTCTTGCTGTCTGTGATGACAAGATGAGGGGTTTAACTGCTGAGTGCAGTACTGGAGGAACCTGAGATGACACTGTGCTGGGCTTTTTGATGGTCAGAAAGAACAGCAGAATGGAGGTGGGACCAATACAACAAATGTACATCCCATTGCTCATGAAAAGCAAGAAGCAAACTTCAAGTGAGCCCTTTTTCTACAAAGAAATTTCATACCAGCAGACATGGCTACTCCAGTGGTAGAGGCTTGGGTAAGGAAAGATGGCACCAGCATGTATCAGAGGTATCATGGAGCCACTGTGCACAGTTACTGATGAAACCAGAGATGCTGGTGGTATTGATAGCTTATGTTAGATCATCTGCCCTGGTATGCCCCTCACTGCCCCAGAAACAGCATGCAGAGGGGATAAAATGAGGAAGGAAGATGGGGAGCACAGCAAGTGCCACACCCTTGTAAGGAGGATGGATGAAAAGGGGATCTTTGCATACATAGGTTATCTCTGTTCTACAAGAAAACCAGAGCAGCCCCTTCCTACTCTGTCCTTCCCTCCAAGCCAGAGTGAGTAGAAGCATTCACAACTACTTGATGGCTGTTTGGCAGTTGTCATGAAACGAGGCTGACAGTCATCAAGCCAGATCCTTGTCGCCGGATCCTTGATCCACTGTCACAACACGGCAGGACTCCAGCTCATGTCACAGTGTCAGCCCTACCTACTCAAGGTTGAAGAGTCCTCAGGCTCCAAACCAAACAAGGAGCTTCTTTCCTGGACAGAAATGAGCTCAGCTGGGCATAAGCCCTCTCAGTGGGATTTGGGGACCAGCATTCAACTCCAGCAGCACAGGGAGGTGCAGCAGAGAGGGAGCATCTGCTTCCTGTGTCAGGGGAAAAATCAGAGCATTGTTGGGGTGATGGTTCAGAGTCACTCCTGCTGAGTGTTGAGAGAAGGCTGTTGTGGAGTAAACAACCCATTAAACCAAGAAAAATAAAATGATCTTGCAGAGCCCAGTGAAGTGGGAAGCAAACAGCTCTATTAACAGTCGAGACCAAGCAGTTTATATAAGCAACAGGCTCACCAGCTAGGAAGAGAGCAGCAGCATGAGGGAGCAGAGCTAGGATCAGGGACACATCATTGACTTTTCCAAAGGGTTTGTTAGCAGTGGTCAGGGGACACTAGCACCTGCAATTATTTCAGGGGGCTATGGAGATGCGGCTTTGCCTGGGATGCTGAGAAAAGGCAGCCCAGAACAAGCAATTTCAAATTTCAGCTGTGAGGACGCTTCTCCTTTTCCTTCCCTCTGTCCAGAAACACTGAGAGGCAGTGAGGGCACGAAGCTTTCAAATGACCTGTCCCACAGCTTTCCCAGTCAAGGAACCAGGAGCATGCACAGAGGCAGGCTGAAGGAACTGGAAAAGTGGGCACAGGCACCTTGCACAGCTGGGGACCAGGAGTCCCCAGAGTGACATAATGACTCCTGAGCAGTCACGGGAATGTTTGGTAGCAACATCTGCTCTGCTCACAAGAGTGAGATGCTCAGTCTATGTCCTGGGAGAAAGTCCAACAATGGCCATGGCATGAGGACCGTCAACCTCCAGGTCATAGTTTTCCTGCCTCTTGCAGATTTGTCTTTCCGTGTGCCTATAGCCCGTCTTCTACAACAGTACAGTTCCTCACTTCATCCTCTTCCTGTTCTGTCCCCAAAGACCTCAACTGAACATGCAATTAGAAATGAATTCCAAGTACAGCAAAACAACCCTTCAAATTAGAAAAAAAAAAAGTGTTCTTTCCACAGCAGTTTAGCTAGATGAGTGCAAGTTTTCATGTTCACAGGAGGTCACTGGAGGCAAAGCCCAATATTCTCAGGAGAAGATGGCTAGTTTTGCCTGTAAAGAGTTATTTCCCTGTTTGGCAGGACTGCAGTCCAGCTGAAGGCTGGACTCCAGCCCTGGAAGCTGTATCTGGCCTCACACTGTGTCTTGTGGGGAAGCATCTACAGAAGCCCAGGCACGGCCACACTAGAGTGACAAGGTTGCCTTTACATACAGCTGCAGACACTCATTTTGGATCATCAACACAAAGTGGGGGTTTTTGGTTGTGTCTTTCCAGTAGTTGTCAGCTCGGTGCTATTGCTATTGGTGGGCTAGGGACCCCTTCTGGTCCAGACAGACTGGGACAGCCCTGGATTAATAAATAAATCATGCTTCTCCTGTGTACCAGGGATGCTGCAGTAACTCACATCTGGGCTAAATGACAGAGTATGAAGACAGGGGCTTAACAGATGGAAAGGAAGACCACTCCCCTGTGGATTTGTCTCTCAGCCTCCCTTGAAGATGTCAGCCTGAAGTGAAGCTTATTTGGAAGAGCACACTCAAAGTCTCCCACCTAGTGATATTAAGGAGTCATTAATCTTACACAGCACACTTTTTTTCCCCATCATGGAGGTTGGGAAAAGGGAATTCTGTCTTCATTCAGTTGATGATTTTCAAGAAACCTATCAGATATCATCTTTGGCATCTCAGATTTAACCAGATATCTGATTTCACCCCAAAGCTGAGGGCAAGCTTGAACAGGCAGCACAGGCACCCAGGGGGGCTGAGAGATCACAAACCACCAAGCCAGCAGCACTCACATTCTAAAGCCCCAGGACAGAGTAAGCTCAGGTGGGGATTCAAGCCCAGCCCCTGCAAGGATGCAACACCCAGGGAACGGCACCTCCATGGTGCAGCCATGGGTGCTAACCCACCAGAAAGCCCTTGCAGGATCAGGCTGGGTGCAGGAGAGGTGATAGATACCTGCAGTCTGATACCACATGCAGCAGCAATTAAAGAACAGAGAAATGCCTGAGCCAGCTGGGGAGATGGCAGCTCTCCAGTTCCTCACCTGACTAGATTGGTCCATCTGCACAAAGCTGCTGGGGCTGCCAGTCATCTTGCCCAGCCCATTCCAAAAGTTGTCAGCAATGGGGTGATGGAAAGCAAAATACCTTTGCTAACTGGACCTGTTACCACAGCTTTTATTGTTTGTTTTCCTTCTAGACTGTGGTAGGAACCTGTTGGGGTTATCAGGGACCTGCCAGGTGTTCTCACCCATGCAAGATGCGGAGGGCAAGTCATTAAATTATCTTGAAGAGCAAAATCCTTTGCCCATCCCTTTTGCCATGCCACTGACAGGGAATAAAGACCGCTCCTCCAGCAAGGTTTGCTGCAAGCCAGGTTCTCCCTTGGCAAGAAGGGTCAGTAGCCTCTGTCCCCTCTGTGTCACATAGGGCAGAGCTGACTCTGAAGGAGCTGTGGTAATTAGAGTGTTTACACTCTTTCATTTAGCAGAAGAGGTTGCCATACACAAAAGCAGTCCTGTCACTACTAGATTAAAAGGCCAAACAGCTCGCACCCCTTCTTGCCAAGATGCTGCTGCCCCAGAATCTCAACACTGCTGTCTGCTGTGAGGCATCCTTGCAGTGAGCAGCCTCCAGTGGCTAGGCATCTCTGCCCCTTCCCCATTGCACACCAGCATAGCCCTAGGGCACCCCTGGGACCTGACTGTGCTCCTACACAGCATCCAGCACCTGCCACTGGTCAGACAAAGAGTGATGCAGCATGGAGCTGAATTATCATTGTATGCACACTGCTCATTCAGCAGCGATTTATGTCCATGATGTCAGGCTTGACTCATTAACCTTCTCCCGCACATCCTGTCGCTTGAAGAGTTGGAAGACTGAAATTACACCTTCTGCTTCACACCCCTGCATTCCCTTATCATCTCCTGACCAAAATGATGCCTGGTGATATTTTTAGCTCCAGGGAACTCTGATCTTTTTTATTAATAGGATGTATGTCCTATGAAACATGTGCAGGCAGATCACTCCAGCCAAAGCCTCACCCAGGGAACTGCCAGGCAGTCTCCTGTCTCTTCAGGTACGGGGAGGGATCAACTGGTCCCACCATAGTGAGCACCCCTGGGCAGGGACCAGAACAGCATTGCTTTGCCTTCATGGCTCCCTTTATGCAAGGCTACAGCCACAGCTAGGTGTCCATGCTGCTGGCTTTGTCCAACGTGTTCCTAATGAATTGGTTACCTGTCATGGGATGGAGAGGGATCAAACCACTTTGGATCCTCCAAGAGGTGCTGTGGAGGCACTGTACTGGGGCTTCAGAACTGCCTTGGAGCATAAGAAGACTGAGGAACATTTCCCAGTCCACCCTGTTGATGAGGCCAGGTACCAGGCTGCTTATTTATAATGCTAATAGCTGCTAGAACAGCCACTTGCCAGCCATCAGGCTCCTGCAGCACCAGGAGGGCTCTGCCCACTGGGGATGGGAAACTGCTACAGCTTCTCCTTTTCCAGGCTCTGACTTCTACCCAGGGTAAATCAGGGATACTGGAGGGTTTGGACTTCCTACACATGGTGCTGTCAGATTGCTCCAACATGCCCAAGAACAGAACACCTCCCTGGAAGCCTCTGGGTGCTGAGCAGTGCCATGGAGAAAAAAGGAAGAGGGTAGTCAGTCTATTTATTGGAGTACCTAAATTAGGAGGTGGGAGTCTAATTTTAGGCACTTGGCGTTGTGCTTCAGAGTGATGGATTAAGGACTGCAAGAGCTTAAGTACGTTGCTCCTTTCCTAAAGCTTTGGGAGTGAGCCTTCATCTCTGGGGCAACACAGTGCTCAGATTAACCGTGCCTGACAGCCTGACTGATTGCAGGGGTACTGGAGCTGCTCAGCCATGCTATAATGAACTGGAGATCCCATAAACCCTATACAGCACTTTACAGCCTCTTTTGCAACTCAGCCTAGCTGTGACTCAGCAGCAGGGGAAGACAAGGGCTATAACCACCTGGTGGTTATAGTCTCCATCTCCTCCATCAAGAATCTCCCTGGGGCTGGAGATCACATGTATTACAGAGTGTCAGGGATTGGAAGGGACCTTGGAGATCTTTGAATCCAACCCTCCTGCCAGAGCAGGATCATATAATCCAGCACAGGTCACAAAGGAACGCATCCAGGCAGGTTATGAAAATGTCCAGAGAAGGAGACCCCACAACCTCTCTGGGGAGCCCGTTCCAGAGCTCTGTGACCCTTACAGTAAAGAACAAGAGGTGGAACCTCTTGTGCTCTAGCTTACATCCATTTCCCCTTGTCATATCACAGGGCATAAGTGAGAAGAGGATGGCCCCCTCCTCCTGACACTCAGCCCTCATATATGTATAAAACTTTATCAAATCCCCTCTCAGTCTTCTCTTCTCCAGACTAAAGTGCACCAGATCTCTCAGCCTTTCCTCATAAGGCATGTGTTCCAGTCCTTTAATCATACTTGTAGCCTCCGTTGGACTGTCTCTTGAGCAGATCCCTGTTTCTCTTGAGCTGGGGAGCCCAGAACTGGATGCAATACTCCAGGTGAGGTCTCACCAGTGCAGAGGAGAGGGGGAGCAGAACCTCCCTCGATCTGATGGACATGCTATTCTTAATGCACGCCAGGATACCATTGGCCTTCCTGGCCACAAGAGCACATTGCTGTTGCATGGAGAACTTGTTGTCTACCAGGACTCCTAAGTCTTTCTCCACAGGGCTGCTCTCCATTAGATCACCTCCCAGTCTGTACTGATGAGCTACCTTCAGCTGAGCCATATCACTGTGCCCCTGCAGCAGAGCCAGGCACACTTTGTTAATGCTATTGAATTAAGTCTCCTGAAGGAAAGAAAAGATGAGCTGCTGTTGCACCTAAGATGAAGCTGGTACACAGAGGTATTGATGTCAGGAAGGGAGATAGTAGGAGCAGACACCTCCACCACCCTCTGAAACCCAGACAGGGACAGCAGTTGCTCCAGATCCACACCACCTGTAGCACGACAGACCCTTCCAGTGTTTTACATTGCTTCTTGATCCCTGGGAAGAAGATTTTCTTGTCCATATCCCAGCCAAATGGGAGACCTGTGCTTTTGGAAGGGACCTCCACCCTGCCCTGTCCCACAGGAGGACCCCAGAGGTAACTATGGCCTCGTCAGATGCCCCAGGCAGCATGAAAATCTTGAAATGATCTCTGGCTTAGCAGAAAGATAAATGCAGAGCAAAGAGCCGTGCTGGCAGCAATTGCCCCTTGGAGGATACCTTCTCTGCAGCTCTGCCAGCTTGCAGCTCTTATTCAAGACTTTCCAGTCACTGTAATAGAGTGAGCCCTTATTTACTGGCCTCATCTTGTCTTTCTAAGGTGGCCATGGGCACAGAGCAGACCTGTTTCATTCTGTACTAACAAGAGTGTGTTAATGGTTTTTCTGCCACAGCACAAGTCAACCCCAAGTAAACATGGGTGCTGGGGAAAGGCTGTAAGTGGCAGCTGGGGCAGAGCCAGAGGAGGGGAGGGCAGGGTTGCTCAGGGGTCTGGCTGGCACCTGCAGGCAAAGGTCTGTCCCTGAGCAAGGGACAGTGAGCTTGGTGGGGTGGCCACAGGCTTCAGCTGCTTCTGGGGTGTGATGGTGCATTCATCCATGTTTTAAATGGTCCCATGGCTCAGCTGGAACTGAAGGGCAACTGCTCACTGATACCAGCAGTAATGGGGGGTGCTGCCCCATGCTGAGTACATACAGACTCATCACACACAGGTTCACTACTGGCCATTTCTTTGGGGAAGAATCAGGCACAGCACTGCATCCATGCCAGGCTGCTGGGAAGTCCTAGGATACACACTGTGTCCCAGGCACATGTTGTGACAGAGTGGCTCCCAAGGCTGACCAAGCAGGACCTCACCTCCAGGAAGATGCCAGGAGGGTGGGAAACCCAACAGACAGTGCTGCCTGTACCCAACCCCCAGGGCTTTCTTCCAAAATATGTCTCATATGTCTCCTTTTGTGGAAGGTACAAATGGATATGCAGATTCAGAAAAGGGAGNCATGCTCTGGTCCCACGTGGAGCCAGGATGATGAGATGGGAGAGTGGAGGTACAAAAAGGCACTGCATCACCATCAGGCACCATGAGGCAGGCACACATGTGTCACAACACAGTGTGAGGATGAGAGTGCATCCTGATGGAAATGCGTGACAGGGCAGACATGTTTTGATTTGCAAGAGCATCTCAAGGCTACTGATTTCCTCTGAGGAGCTTCTTGGCCCAAGCATCTGCAGTGTAAGAAATGCAAGAGCATTTTCCTAATCAGCCGACTTCATCAGTTAAGGGGCGCCAACTCCCCCTCAGTTCAGTATGATGCAGTCTCTAGTTACTGTGCACTGACCAAGGCCCCACTAAGAGCCTCATGAGGAAAGAAATTTCTCAGTAGAGTTGGGGAAGAAATATGGGTACAGAGAAACACCAGTAACCTGTTGGGGCTCTTTTGCTGAAGTTGCAGAAACAGCACCTTTGGATCATATGTTTTGGTACAGGGAAAAACTGCTCTAAGCAGATAGCAAATTTGTGCTCAGAAGGCAGAGACATCCCTGTCCCCCATCTCACAGAAGGGGACACCCAGCCCAACCCTGTCTGAGGCAGTCACTGTCTCTGACAGCGTTATTGATTTGCTGAGATCCATCATTGAGATGCAGGATGTGCAAGGTAGAGCCATCCTCTTACTGGTTGCCATGGTGATGTGAAACACTGTCACCTCCCTATCCCTGTCCCTGACAACAGCACAGTGCTCAGGCAGCACATTTCCCCTGGGCCAGGTTTGGAGTTGGCACATCTCCCTGTCACACAACTCTGGGGCACTGATGGTTACCTTGCACCAAATGAGCCACAATTTGTGTATGCCTGAGCTGCAGGCAGGGGTGTTCTTAGCATCTTGACATTAGCAGAAATGGGAAAAGTGTTCTAATGAATAGAGCCAATGTGGATCCCTCCTATAAATCCCAAGGAACAGATGCTGCCAGTGAATGCCTGGTTTGCCCCTGGTGCCCAGCTTGGTGTGGTCACAGAAGGTGTGTATGCAAGAAGCTGGGATGTCTAGCTCAGGACAGTGCTGCATGGGATGATACTGGTGCAATCAGGAAGCTCTCCTGCCTGGGGCTTCCTTACCTCAGTTTTGCTTTCCCCTATTCTCAGCCTTTTTCCAGCTGGCCCATCTACCCTGACTGGTAGGAACCATAAGCACACTGGACATGTTCCTGCTCCTTGTCTTCTCATACCTGGACCTTCTCTGCTCCCTGCTCTGCCCCATACATCCCATACGTCACAGCTAAGGGCTGCAGCAGTCCCAGGAGGTGCTCTGCTGGGATGCACGTGTTGCCAGTCCAAGTGTTCAGATGTGTGTGTGTGCTCCCCTGCTGTGGATGTGTCTTTGCACTTGTGGTGGATAGTGATACTCCTAAATGCCTCCAGTGTAGTGGGGCCTATTAGCTTGGCTCCTGCACCTGCTGAGCATCCTGCTTGCACCAGAGTAGCTGCCAGGACCCTTGCAACAGTAGCCAGGGTGATGTCTCCTTGCAGAAGCCATACTGCACTGCTATCTTTAAAAGCAAAATGAGCAAGAAAGCTTTCATCTCTGCAGCATGTTCCCAGGCTGTGTGAAAGATGCTTTCATAATTGAAGATTCAATGCAAACTGGGCACTGAAGGCCAAAGGCTCTTGTAGTATAAAAAGAGACTTTTTCTGAAATCAAGAGCTGATTCATACCAACAGAAATGTCCATATATTTAGTAAAGCTTAAAACCTCAGAAACCTCTTATTCCTGTAGCATCTAACAGGGTTATAAGCTCTGCTGTAACCTGCCTGTCCAGGGAAAATAGCACATTCACATCCCCATCTCGTTAGTGTTGATGTTTAAACAACCACAAATCCACAGCCAGAGAAAATGTGGTGGTGAAATCAAATATGATTCAGCCAGAGTTCAACTTTCATTCATCATGGAAGGGTGCAAGAGCCAGCAGGACCAGCTCCCAGTGTCAGCAGCACCACTGGAGCCCTGTCAACCTGGAAACTAGAGGCTTCCTGTGGCCTTCCTTAATCAATGTTGCAATGAATTAAACACGTTTAAATACCAAAATAAAAGAACAACGATCAGCAATAATAAATTCTACACACTAATTTTCAGTATGAAGCTGGTGTGTACCCAAGGCAAATGCAATAATTAGAGTCATGTGGTGATTTATTTGGAGGAGGAAGCTGAAGGCGTTCATATATTGGCATTCTCAGTCTTGGCACATATTCATGTCCCTGTTCTCTGCCTACATTGTAAATTCTTCCACAGTGGGGACTCTGCAGGAGTGGGACCACTGGTGGCATCAGGACATATAGGCCTGGTATGTGCAATGAGCCTCTAGTCCCAGGCAGCCTCCAACAACATGAATCAAAGGGTTGTTTATTTTTCTGAAAATTAAGTCAAGCTGAAAGGATGTATTTGGGGTCATACATGGCCTTTGTCTATCCCAGGAGGACTATAGCTGCATTCCCAGGGGTCTGGTGGGAGTAACATAACCCAGGAAGGCCCTTTCTGGAGCAAACTGCCTAGGAAGGTGGTGGCGTCGCCATACCTGGAGGTGTTTAAGGAAAGACTGGATGTGGTGCTTAGTGATGTGGTCTAGCTGATGTCATGGTGTTGGGTCATAGGCTGGACTTGATGATCTTGGAGGTCTATTCCAGTCTCAGAAATTCTGTGATTAACTGAGGACATGGCAGGGAGGTGGCTCTGGCAGACCCCAGGAGAGACCTGAGCTCATGCAAGCAGCTTTGGGATAGGAGGTCATTAGTGTTCCTGAGATTTTGCCTCTCTGTCCCTTGCTCAAGCACTACCTACTTTTGGCACAGGGACTCCCACCCTGGGTTGAGGATGCCTTCATCCCCAGCATTGTCCCCAGATCTAGGGGTGGAACGTTTTCCTAGGCCATTTCCCAGGTCTCCGCTCCAGCACAGCAGGGCCAGCAGCAGGCATCTGAAAATTTACACATGCACTGAAGAAAGGAAGCCATGGTTACAGGCAGATTTCTAGTCTCAGTGGTCATTTTTTGAGTAGTTTATAACTTTTTCCTGTCTTTTCACCTTTTTGGATAGGAGGTGGTATTCTTTTCTCAGCACTGGTGTGAATTCTTGAGGGCAATTCATGCCTTTTTGAAAGCTGGAGAGAACTTCTCTTGCTAGGGAAATGTGACTGCAGGCTTTCCTCCTCAACCACTCCATCCCAGCAGCAGCAGGCAGTGGGGCTGTGAAGTGTGATGGTTATTCCTCAGGTGGTGGGTGGGCTTTTGGGTGGTCTGTTGAAAACCCACAGATTCCACAGTAGCTGAATGAAGCCATGGGCTTGAAAATATACAAAAGTGGAAGGGACCTGCAGCTGGGCTTGCAAATATCTGGAAGCTTTGTGCCAAAGATGGTTCAGGGCCTACCCCATCCCTTGGCAGTCAGAAGACACACACGAGAGGCCTTTAATGACTTTGAATTTTCCCCAGGAACCAAAACCTCCTCAGGAAATTCACCCTGCACATGTATAGACTTCAGACACTTTATCTTTTTCCTTATCCCAAGCAGTAATCAATGGACGCTCCAAGTCTGTGGATCTCAAGCAGAAGTCCTTGCCCTGAAGAAAATGGAGGCTTTTGCCTCCTCTTAACAGGTGAAAATCAGGGCTGTCAGTAGCTACTCAAAGGCCTTGAAAGCACAAGGTCAATCAGATCATGCATTGGAAAGTGTGGGGCTTGCAGGAAGCACGCAGCCAGCACTACTGCAGGTCCCGAGCAGGGGCATACATGTGCACTAATGTCACTGCTAATGGGTTGTGAAAGTCAAGGGGATCCCACAGCTCACGCTTCAGGGCTTGCATCATTCTCTAATACTTAGAGGTCAAGACAAGAGCATGAGTCTCCAGAGCTTAGAATCTGCTGAGGCTGGCTTTAGCCTGCCAGGGCAGGCGGTGGAGTGCCAAAACATGCCCTAGCTCAGCTCCAACAAAGCAGTGATGCTGTGTCCACCCCAGTGGTGCAGCAAAACTGCTCAACATCTTCCTCTTTCAATCAATGTTATAAATGCTTCAGGCTGGTGCAGGCTGGCACTGTCCCAGAGAGATCAACACAGGGCTGCTGACGTCCCAGTTCCAGCAGCATGAAACACTGCTGGTTCTTGCTGTCTCACCACGTACCTCATGATATTTGTTTTTTTCCTTCAGACTTCAGCCTCCAAAATCACAAGACTGCACAAGGAACTGAATTTTTAATGTATTCTTTAAGGATGAAATTTCAAGATCTCATAAACAGTCAGGGAGACTTGGGGATATACACCTAGAAGGAGAGGATGAGAATCCAGGGAGCTGGGATAAAAAAAAAAATTAAAAAAAAATTGATGTTTTCATCAAACCTGCTATATTTTAAAGCCTTGTTCTTAAAGACCACTGCTTACTGCAGAAGCACTCTGTGCTTGGTGTCAGTGCTGGCACATGGTGTGAAACCCCATCAGAGGCACATTGCAGATGCCCCAATGCCAGCAGTGAGGGCATGAGCTACTATAAGTGCTGGGAGGTCCAAATCTTTCCAGGGGAGGACTGGGGTGGAAGTTACAGCTTTCCCTGACACAGCACTGAAGGATAATACCTTGGCATAATTTCTGCCAAGGGCGGATCACTGCAAGGCTTCATGGGGAAAAGCAAAATTTAGACCAAGTGTTCTCAAGTCTCCTTGAGATCCTACATGGGAAAGCTGGAGCAAACTAAAGGGGAAATCCACTCCTGAACAATGCTGCTGGGGCACCTGGTGTTGGGATAGTGCCAAAATAACTGTCTAAAACAACTGAAAAAATGGAGGTCATTTCCTTCCTTAAAGCAGTGGCAAGCATAAGGAAGGTCCAGAAGACCCTCACTTTTTGGACAGCACTCCAAAAAAGTACTCCTTTTTGACCTTGGCTAGGTGCCAGGTGCCCTCCAAGCTACATTATCCCTCCCCTCCTCAGCCCAGTGTAAATCAGAAGCAATGCTCCTGAAACACAATGATGTGCCTCTGCATGGGGAGATGGGACCAGTTGCTGGATCCATGGGAAGCTTGGGCTAGTGTGCTGGGGAACACTCCAGCCCCTGCCTGCTGCTAATTATCATGTTTGCTCTCCCCTGGGACTGCTAATCTTATAGTTTCTTGCTGCCCTGTATTTTGCATTCAGCTTTGCCTTTCATTTACCTAAGGATGCTGTCAACCCTAGCTCACTTTAAAATAATTAAATAAATCTACATTTTAAGAAGGGTTGCTGGAACGATGGACAGAAGACTTGCCATCACCTTGTTAAGCTGTAGTCTAAATCTAGCAAAAATCAGGTGGCTAAATTATGATGTTACGTCTTGTATGACTGTCTCAAGCAGAGGAGACAAGGACACAGATACTTGCTGAACCTGCCTGCCTATTGCCTCCCCCTCAAGCTTCCGTGATGGCTGGGAGATATTTGGGACCATGCCTGTTGGGTACCAGGCTGTTTCTGCCTCCTCCTCACTGCTGCCTTCTTACTCAGCAGTAGCAAACCCCGCCTCCCACTCCCGCCCGCAACTCATCCATCATCCCAGATTAGCCATCAGTAAAGGCACCCGTTTCAGGGTTGCAGCTCAAATGAATTGTGTTAGTATTCCAGCTACTGCAATGAATGGCCTGACATCAAAACCATGTTGGACATCAGGGAGAAAGCAATCAATTATTCTGTTCCACTGCCTGCTGCCAGCACATAGGCATGCAGGGCTGGAGCACACTCTGATCCCTTAATGACATTTTGAAACCCTGGTCCAGAGAACAGTGCATTTTGCTTCACTCCATGCATGGCAAACACCAAAAAAGATGTTATTATAAACCCTCACAGTGGGACTGGATGTCCTCCACTGCTATCTGGCCCTACCTTCCTATCCCTGCACCCCTCCTGTATCACACCAAGTCCCTCCTGCTTTCTGCCCAGGGATGCACACCTTTGCTCCCCCACAGCTCCCTCCTGCCACGGGGAGCACTGCAAGTAGTCCAGCCCTCTAGGCAGGCACGGGAAGAGACAATACCTATGTACAAAAGGAAAAAAAAACATAATTGGAATGCCCTGTTTCTCAATTCACCTACTTAAGGCCATCAAGCTCCCAGAACCAGTGTGCATCTTTTGCTCACTTCTGCTATCTCATGTATAAATATAGCAGCAAGAATTAGATGAGGACTCTTTGCCTTTTCACTGTCACCTCATTCTGTGCAGAGCATGCTCAGGCAAATAGCACAGCCTGTGGTCCCCTGCAGACCTAACTGACCATGCTGGGCAGTTGGCTGAAGAGCATCTTCCAGACACATGGTCTCCTGCTTCAGTCCAAAACATTCCTCCTGGGAAATAGTGTAAAATGGTTTCAGTCACGCTCCAGCTTCAACATCATGCAGTATTTCTGGTCTTGCCAACAGGGAAAGCATCCTCTCTACTTGATGCAGGTCATGCAGGGTAAAAAGAGAGACTGAGGGCAGTGGTGCCATGTCTTGTTTTAAGGCACTGTGTCTTCCAACAGTCCTTCTAGGTGACTGTCCCAAAGTCATGGTCTTTGGGAGGAAATAAGTGGGAAGGACAGTTCCCTGCCTGCTGCCTCAGTTTCTGCAGTGCTGGTAAGAGCACAACTCTTGGTGACAGAGCCAGTGTTCACTGAAGAGAACTCATTGCAGCAGTTTCTGTTCCTGAGGCTGCATGTAAAGAGAAACAGGCTGGGACATGCCAGGGCTGCTCTTGGTTCCCTTCAGCTGGTGTTAAATCCAAGGAATTTTCAGGACAAACAATCCCATTTTCTGGTTTACATCACTCATTTCAGAAGAAGTCTCTGTAATGGTCTCTGGCCATATAGGGCTGTTGAAAGGTGACTGAGCCTTGCTGACCACCCCTTGGCTCTCCAGTTTTCGAATCATCTCGTGGATGGGAATCACAGAGTCTCTGTTGGTGCGGTATTGCCGACGGTGTACTGTTGCAGTGGCGATTGATACCTGTTGTTCTTCAACTTTCAGCAGTCCCACAGCAGAGGGGTCATCTGAGAGACCAGACAAGGTGTTCAATTGTCTGGTGTCTTCTGTCTCCACAGCAGCTATCCCAAAAGCTCAACGATGTCTTTTTGGGTCTTTGAAATATCCATTTCTGAGGAAATCTATGCCAAGGATGCATAGGGCCTCTGGGCTGGTCACAATAGGGTGACTTTGCC
>VWZY01007075.1:4071-34044 GCA_013399075.1 Chloroceryle aenea
AACATGAGGAAAAACTTCTTTTCTGTGAGAGTGACAGAGCTCTGGAACAGGCTGCTCAGGGAAGTTGTGGAGTCACCTTCTCTAGAGACTTTCAAGATCTACCTGGATTGGTTCCTGTGTGGCCTGTGCTTTTAGGGGGCATTGGACTTGATGATCTTTAGAGGCTCCTTCCAACCCCTACTATTCTATAATTTCATGATTCTATGATATTTACTGAGGTGGGTACCCTGGTATGGCATGTGATTTTTAAAGAGGTGATTTTATGTAATAAGCATTGGAGATGAAATTCTAATTCATAATTTAAGGAAGAACATAAATCGATGAGGTTTTCTATATCTAAGCCCGTTTAATGTTAAACTGGTGCAAATTGTGAGATGACTTCAAAATCAAGAAATAAATACTGGCTTTGAGGATGGGTTGTGTGCTGTTCTTACTTATTTATTTCATTTATTTTCTATTCTTTTTTCTTTCACAACTAATGTTCTTCAAGTTTTCTGTGATATTCCAAGTCATGATGAAGGAACCTAAATAAGGGGTGTAAGGTCTCTGGGCTGTCACAATTACAAAACCTAAGGGGATGAAATCTTCTGGAGAGTCCTATATAATATATCTACTCAGCACATCTACACCTTTTAGTGTTATAGAAAAAAATATCAACACAATACAGCATGAAGAACGAGGAGGAAGAAAGGAAAAGAAACCTAAAAAGCCTTCAAACTGTCAGGATGTTATTAGCAAGAAAAAAATAAAAGCAGTAAACAATTCAGTGAGACTAATCGTTGTGTTGATAATATTCATAAACTTTGGTCTGTCTTCCCATAGAGTGATGTGAGCCCAGCATACAGCCATCCATGTGGATTTCTAATGTTGTTGTATAAATAATTTTATGGTAGTAACAACTATGAGTAGTTACCAAAATTTTTATCTTACTCGCTAAACCTGGAAAGAGTTGGTAATTCCAGATACCAGTAAATTAGACTATTCTGTCATTCTCAGATATCTTGTAGTTGTGAAATATGTGCCACTCTAAAGTGGCAAATATTTTTTTTTTTTTTTTCAATTCATCAACTAAGCTGGTCGTTTAAGACAAGGAGGGAGCAAGAAAAAAACCAACTTTCTCATCTTTTTAACAAATTGTATTAGAAATTCTACAAATTACACTGAAAATCACCAGTGCATTGTCTGAACTAATTTTTGCATACTCCCTTGGAATACTGCAGTCTCCATTTTCTGTTTAGGAGAGGTATTTAAGAATTAAAATATGTGCAGTAAGTTAAATCTGTAATTTTTCTTTGACTAAGAATCCTTTGCTCCTTTTCTGAAACTACTTCTCATACTAATTTTCTAGATAGTCCATTAGTGGTGCATCACACATTTTTCAGGATGTCTATCTTCTCGATTAAATGTATGTTTCTCACCTTCCAGTTTATTTACAGAGTCATGGTAGCAAGTCTCAAAAACATAGTTTATGGAATGGAAATTCTTAACCAATCATGGTCTAATAATTAGATAGATGAGTAGGACACTATGACTGCTAAATTCTGTTTCAGACACTGATTCATAGTCTGACTGTTAACATTCACTTAATTACATGTCATATTCTCCTTGTGAAGCAGCAATCATATTTGCTCTTGTTTAGGAGTCGTATTAAGATCAGTGTAACATTTTTTTTTTTCCTCAAGTTAAATGCAAAGTGTTCTTTTATTTCTTCTCTTTAACAAAAAAAAAANNAAAAAAAAAAAAAAAAAAACAAACAAAAAAACAAACCTAAAGCTGGTAAACAGAATCTATGGTGATTGATGCCATCATAAAACCTTAGAATATCAGTGAAGATTGTTGTTATTGCTCAATACTAAAAGGAACAGAAGATACTAAATCATATGTTGAAAATGGTAGAGGTCAAGATGAAACAATAATGGATACCAAAAAGGTATTTTTGAGTTCAGGGAGATTTTTATTAAGGGTATACAAAGTGTAATACACAAACTTAATAAGAATCAAGGTGACCTGCATAGTAGATGAGGGACAGGCTGTGGATGTTGTTTACCTCAACTTTAGTAAAGCTTTCTCACAGTATTCTCCTGGAGAATCTGCTTATGGTTTGGATGGACATGTGCTTCACTGAAGAAAAATCTGCCTGGATGGCTGAGACAAAAGAGCGATGGTGAATGGAGTTAAATCCAGCTGATAGCCAGTCACAAGTGGTGTTTCCCAGGGCTCAATATCTGGGCTTGTTCTCTTTAATATATTGATTAACGATCTGGATGAAGCATTGAGGGCACCCTCAGAAAGTGATGTGTTGATCTGCTTGAAGGCAGGGAGCCTCTACAGAAGGATTTGGACAGGCTGGATCAATGGGCCAAAGCCAATGGGAATAAAATTCAACAAAGCCAAGTACCACCTCCTACACGCGGGTCACAACCCCAAGCAACACTACAGGTTTGGGAAAGGGTGGCTGGAAAGATGCCTAGAGGAAAAGGACGTGGGGGTGTTGATAAAGACCTGGCTAAATATGAGCCAGTAGCATGCCTAGCTGACTGATAGCACCTGGCATGTATCGGACCTTCTGTGGGTAGCAGGACCAGGCAAGTGACAGCACACCGATATTTAGCACTGGTGAAGCTGCACCCATGAATGGGTTCGGTTTTGGGAACATTCTAGGGGAAAAAACCCACCACCTTTTACCTTTTATGTAAAAGAGGGTATTGTTTGTATAAAGTTTTTCTTTGTAATTCATTCTTAATTTATTCCTGATGTGTAAACTCCTTGGTACCCTCCTCCATACACTCATTCACAGTTGTGCAGTGTGATATGAAAAAGTTATTGTAGGGCAAAAGTATTGCAAGTGGGTAGCTGCAATATTTCTCAAACATAGAAACATAGAAATGTTTGGGTTGGAAGGGACCTCTAGAGGTCATCCAGTACAAACCCCATGCTGAAAGCAGGAACATCTTCAACTAGAGCAGGTTGCTCAGAGCCTCATCAAGCTTCACACTGAATGTCTCCATCGATGGGGCCTCAACTACCTCCCTGGGTAAGCTGTTCCAGTGCTTCACCACCCTGANAGGGACAAGTCATCCCTTGTCACTCTGTTGTCAAAAACCACTAGGTTTGTCAGGCGGGATTATCCCCTTAGTGAAGCCATGCTGGCTGTCCCTGTCCTCCACATGCCTTATCAGGTCTTCTAGGAGAATCTGCTCCATGATCTTCTCAATCACAGAGGTGGAGCTGTCAGGCTGGTAGTTCCCAGGGTCCTCCTTGCTACCACTTTTTAAAGACAGGTGTAATATATCCCGTCTTCCAATCACTGGGGACTTCCACTGACTGCCAGGACTTATCAAATATTATTGAGTGTGGCTTGGTGACTACATCTGCCAGTTCACTCAGAACTCTGGGATGCATATCTTTTGGTCCCATGGACTTATGTATGTTCAGGTTCTTCAGGAGGTCATGAACCTGATTTTTACGTACAGTGGGAGTGAATTCACCACCTTGATTCCTGCCTTGTGTTTATTTGACTTCGGAGGTGTTGGGAGAGAGGTTGCCAGTAAAGACGGAGGCAATCAGCCTTCTCTTCATCTGTTGTCACTAGCTCCCTGTTCTTGTTGTTCAGGGGGGTATGCTTTCTTTCACTTTCCTTTTTTCATTGATGTACATGTAGAATCCCTTCTTGTTATTTTTTGGGTCCCTTGCCAAGTTCAGTTCAAACTGTGCCTTGGCCTTCCTGACCTCATGCCTACACAACTGGGCAGCATCTCTGTATTCTTCCCAGGATACCTCTCCCTGTTTACAAAGTTTGTGCAGCTCATTCTTACTTTTTAGCTTGACCAGCAGGTCATGCTGGTCTCTTCTCTTTCCTGCTTGATTTCTTACCCTTAGGGATTGAGAGCTCTTGTGTTCTATGGAAAGTGTCTTTGAAGATCTGTCAGCTTTGTTCGACTCCCTTTTCCCTTAGCATCATTTCCCAGGGTGTTCTGTTAACTAACTCCTTGAAGAGCTTGAAGTTTGCCTTTCTGAAATTCAGAGTCCTGAGTATGCTCCTTGACTGATTTGTGACCCTTAGTAGTGCAAATTCCACCAGTGCATGGTCACTGCTGCCCAGGCTGCCTCCAGTCTTGAGGTCCTTAACCAGCTCACCCGCATTGGTGACCAGTAGATCCGCTATTGCATTCCCTCGTGTATTCCTCACAATCAATCAGTTTCTTAACATAGAGGACAATACCTCCAGCCCTCCTTCTCCTGTCTTGTCTGAACAGCTTGTAGCTGTCAGTAGCTATGACATTGTAGGATTTGTGCCACCAGGTTTCAGTAATGGCCACTATGTTGTAGACTTCCAGCAGCACAGTAGCTTCCAACTCTTCCTGTTTTTTGCCCATGCTATGTGCATTTGTGTAGAGACACTTAGCTGGGCAGTCAGCCATGTTCCCTTTCCAGAGCAACACCCATTAATTCCTGTGAGGTGTATCCCTGATGTTTCCCTGTTGGCTGTTACTATCCCAGGAGTTCCTGGCTTATCTCCATCAGATTTTGGCTGTGCTGCTGTGTCCCCAGTGTGCTGCAGGGTAATGGGCTGAAGTTCCTTAGTAGCCCCCCTTCCCTCCACCCTTGATGTGTCATCCTCTTGTGAAACGAAGGCCTGATGGTATCATTATCCCCTTCCTCCTTCTCATCTGCTTGATCATTCCCATGTTCTACTGTGGGTCCAAGCTCATTGATAGCTCTTGCATCTTCCCCTTCACATGGCTCATTGTCTCCTACTTCCCCTGAAACAGCAGTGGAGCTGGTACCCTGCCCCACAAACATCCCAAGGCTTATTTCCAGAGAGCCTGTTTTTTCCCTTTTCCCACTTCAAATCTAGTTTAAAGATCAGTCAATGAGCCCAGACAATTCTTGTGATAAAAACCTTCTCCCACATTGAGAAAGACGTACCCCATCTGTTGCCAGCAGGCCTGGTCTCATGTAAATTGACCTCTGGTCAAAACCGCCAAAGTTCTTCTCTTTGCACCAAGTACAAAGCCATGAATTAACCTGGATAGTCCTCTTCAGTCTTTCTGACTAGGTACCCATGACTGTGGGGATAGAGAAGAACACCGCCTGTGCTCCCATCCTTAACCAGTTGTCCCAAGGCCTCGAGTTATTTTGGATTTTTAAGGCTCAAGCCTAAAAAGTTTTTTGAGACTTTTGAGATGCTGCTCTTGGAATCTGAGAAGTTGTGACAGATCTGATGCATTGCTACTGGAAGCATGGAAATCCTCAAGGGTTAAAATGTAATGGTCATGGTTCTAAAAGAGCTGTCTTTCTATTAAATACAGATTCTCAAGTTACATTGGAAAGTAAGTTGGCTGGCCAGTTTTACTTACCTGTGCCACAAAAAGTAAGTGCTACCTAGTGCTTATCTGAGGTTTGTAAATAGAACCAATTAACTTGTAAATCCACATCTTAGTTTTCTCTACAAAATAAAACTTGGTTGTACTTGTGTGTGTTATTCTTACTGGAACACTTCTCAAAAGTGCTAAATTAAATACTTTCCATTAAATGAGAAGCAATTAAAGAGATATATAAATAATCTATAAAGAATCATTGAGAGGTCTGGTACATTGATTTACTGTCTTGTTTAAATACTTCTTGATGCAAACAACTATAAAAGACATTCCTCTTTTTGTAAGCACCTGCTCCTGGTAGAAACAAGAGTTATATTGATTTACTGCAATTTATTTTCTCCCTGGATTCTGGTCTTGACACTGTGAGAAGATTAATTTGAATTAATGGCATTTGCACAGCTAATTAAAGTCGCTCTTCCTCCAGTCAAATCAATTCCTTTAATCAGAGAAGTAACAAAGTCTTGCTCAATTTCTGCAGTGTGCATGTAAATGTTCTTTGCTTGAATAAGCATCTCTGCAGTCATTAGCGGTTGAATAGAGACACTGCTAATGATACCTGGTAATTTCTTCAGCACCTGAAAAGCACAAATAATATACATATTCATTCTTGTAGATAATGCAACAAAATAAGTAATTTTAAATTTGAAGTTAATTACAAACAGTGTTTGTTCTTAGTCGATCCATTCTTCAAAAGGGTTCTGGAGATGAGTACAATAGTATCAGAAAGTGTACTCAGTTTTTCATGCACTGCCCTAACACAAATAAATGGTAGACCTCAAGGAAAATAATTCCTCTGTATAAGTTAATGATGCAGTCTCTTTTTTGAAGCATTGTGCAAATTATCGTGTTAACAAATTAATATGCAAAAAAGTCTTTCATGGAAAACACAGGATGAAAAGTAGAACAAATTCAACATGCTGTTAATCAGTGTATTTCAGCTTATATATATATAGTGTCTGAGTCAGTTTGCCCTCAAATAGCACTGATATTTTACTGTGCTATTCCTTCTGAAAACTTGAAGTAGCAACTGGTAGTGTTGTCTATAAGGTCTTTTGAGAGAATCATTGCATTCATAAGGGATCAAAAAATGTCATCCATTTTTTGTTGTTGTTGTAGTTTAGACAGTTTGATACTGAAGTATTTCCAAAGTTATAATTTAAAAGCCCGGTTCAGAACCTTGTGATAGGCAGAATTCCATTACAGAGATAGTATGGCAAGTTAATATGCTCTGGGATGAAGTATTTACTGAAAGCTTCATGACAACAAAGTTCTGCACCAAAGAGGTATTTCTCCTTCTTCATTTCATCACTGAAAACCTTCTGAACTGATACTGTTGAAACAGCAAATATCTTTCAGATGCCATCGTCTTAACTCAGAAAATCCCCAGAGCTTTTTATTCAGTCCTTTGAAAATGTCACCTTTGAGTTATCCGAATCTGTAGTGAGAAGACAAGTTTCTCAACCAAACCACTATTTCAGCTGCATTTTGTTATGGTTTATTCCCAAGCAGCAAGTAAGACCCACACAGCCATTCAAGCAGTCCCCCCACCGTGGATGGCAGGAGAGAATTGGAAGGACAATAGTAAGAAAACACAAAATCTGAGACAAAAAAAGTTTAATAACTGAAATCAGTAATAATAAAAATGAATAATACTGACAGTAATGATAATAAAATGAAAGGGAAATAACATAGAAACAGAAATATCTGAGTTGGGAGGGACCTCTAGAGGTCATCTAGTCCAACCCCCCTGCTGAGACCATGTGTATCTTCAACTACAGCAGGTTGCTCAGAACGCCATCAAGTCTCACCTTGACTGTCTCCAGGGATGGGGCCTCAACTATCTTCCTGGGCAACCTGTGCCAGTTGCTCCACAACNTTTTAAAAGAAAACAATTGCTCATCACCAACCGACTGGTGCCCGTCCAGTCCTGATCAACATTTCCCCAACCTTTACCCTAGTTTATTGCTGAGAATGACATCATANCTAATAAACACATTCCTTTCTAATGTAAAAGTATTGTCCCTTGTCCTTTTACTCCAACCCTTTGTAAACAGACCCTCTCCAGTCTTTTTAGAAGCTCCCTTCAGGTCCTGGAAGGTGGCTGTTAGGTCTCACTGGCGCCTTTTCTTCTGCAGGCTGCACAANATGGGGTCGTGTGAGGAGCCAAAAAGACATTAGTTTCTCAGCAGAAGCTAAAACATCCCTGAATTACCAACACGGTTTCCAGCACAAATTGGACTCATGATCCTATAGAAACTACTATGAAGAAAATTAACTCTACCCCAGTAAAAACTAGCACACATTTTTATGAGTAAATTTTACCTTTATCTAGATTAGTAGAAAGATCAGTATATTTACGTAGCTGAACATCCTATTGATAGCATTTAAGATTTTTTGAAATTAGCAGCAGAGTCAAGATTTCAAACATCTTGGAAAACAAATGCAGAGCTTGATGTTTTTGTCTTCTTTTTGTAGTACTTTTAAAGAAGCCATCTTTTTGTTGTTTTGTTTGTTTTGTTTTTTGTTTTTGTTATTCAAAGGCAGGAGTTTAGAAATCTTTTCCTC
Organism: Chloroceryle aenea; assembly: GCA_013399075.1. Lineage (NCBI taxonomy): Eukaryota > Metazoa > Chordata > Aves > Coraciiformes > Cerylidae > Chloroceryle > Chloroceryle aenea. Next base: position 12,018 of record VWZY01007075.1, read on the forward strand.
TAATCACAATCAGGACTCTGCAAATACTGAACAGTTATTGAGAATTACACTTTTTGTTTCTATTTAGTCATCTAGGGCCAAATTCTCAATTGCTATGAGTCTGCTAAAGCCAATGTTAATTTCAGCAGTTTATAGAAGAAAATACATGCACTTAAGTTTTTTATTTCTTATACAGACCAAATATTATTTCATAGGAGTCGAGGAAGTTCCTTTATTCACAATTTTATGATCCCTGTATTTTGCAGAGGGCTTTTTAATGTTGATTAAAAAAACCCACCAAACTTTTAAATAGCTTTTCTCTCCTCTTGAGATTGCATAGCCGTTTTCTACACAAATACTTTCAAATGCATAGAATAAAATAGAATATAACAGATTTTTTTTGTTGTTTTGAATAATTAAAATATAATGTAATTTTGATAGATCATATAATGAAAATAACCCAATATTAAGAATTTAAGCTTACCATGGATTTTAGAGGTGATGTTGTCTAACTTTGTCATACATTTTCTGTTTTATAGATGAATTCAAGAGCCTTCATAGATAAATGCATTGAAATGTAGCTCTTCCCCTGTGCATTCTTTAAAGCATTTTTATCTGCTTTTTAAAAGCTCAGTTGCTGCATATTTTATATGGCTTTTCTGTCAACAATCCCTGCTGAGCACTTGGCTCGCCACAATCTTGCTCTCTCTTACTCTGGCAAAGTTGACAGCTTGTATGTCCATGAAGATTCATGCTGAAACTGGATGATGGAAGAAGCCAGGTCTACCTAGCAATCACATTATTATCTGAGACAACTATATGAAAGAAACTTGTCTGGAGGGTACTGCCAAATCTGAGGTTCCGTGCAGGTGCCCCCTAAAGCTCAGGAGGCAACTCTAGTTGGGTGAGCTGAAAAATCTCAGTTTCAGATGGAATCTGAGAGTAATTTTGAAACTTGTGATGCTGAATAGATTCCATTGATACTTACATTGAAATTGAATAGAAATAAGTATATGGAGAGCATAAACAGTTGTGGTTTTTTTTTCGGTCAGGTATTGTGCATGTTCTGAGTGATGAGTGGATTGAGAGCAGCCCTGCAGATACGGAGTTGGGGATACTGGTGAATGAAAAGTTAGACATAAGGCAGCAATGTATGCTCACAGCCTAAAAGCCACCCATATCCTGGACTGCATAAAAAGAAGTGTGGCTAGAAGATTGAGGGAGGCTATCTTGCCACTCTATTCTGCTCTGATGAGAACCCACCAGGAATACTGTGTCCAGCTCTGGAGTTCTCAGCACAAGAAAGACATGGACCTGTTGGACCATTTCCAGAGGAGGCCCACAAATATGATCACAGGGCTCGGATATTTCTCCTGTTGAGAAAGTCCAAGACAATTTGTGTTCACCCTTGGAGAAGAGAAGATTTGAGGGACACCTTATTGCAGCCTTTCAGTAAATAAAGGCAGCTTGTAAGAAAGATGAAGATAGACTTTCAACAAAGCTAGAAGTGACAGGACAAGGGGCAATGGTTTTAAACTGAAAGAGGATATATTTTTATTGGGATAAGTTTTTATGATGAGGGTAATGAGACACTGGAACAGGTTGCATAGAGAAGTTGTGGATATCCCATCACTGGAAATATTCAAGACCATGTCGGTAGGGTCTTTGAGCAACCTGATGTAGTGAAAGATGTCCCCGTCAATGGCAGGGGGCTGGAACTAAATGGTCTTTAAAGGTGTCTTCCAACCCAAACCATTCTACAATTCTGAGATTCTATGATTTTCTTGCCAAAACAAGAACAGTTCTCTTTACACTTTATGCTTGTTGATGGTCTACATATTACATTTTCAGTCTTCATACCTCTATTTGATTCATATATTGAGCATATGAATTATACAAAACCCACTTATTTTTCATGAATTACTGGAAAATGTACTCAAAGAATGTATATTTTCTATGTATGTAGAGTATTTAATATTCTATATATTGGCCAAATGTTGACTCTCCAAATAATTTTAGTAGGATCTGACCATCAATTATTTGTGTTCTTTGCTGAGCTTCAATACTAGACTAAGAAAAAATGTTCACTTTTTTGTTAGCTGCCCCTGGAAACATCATCATGAGCAGTTTTTAAAGAAAGGAGAAATTTTCTCCAGTGTATGGAGAAAATTTACAGTGGTTTTGCTGGCACGCCTTCTGTTAAGTGGAAACAACTAAGTCTCAGTCCATGTGTGCTAGCTAATTTAACCATCATCCCCAAATGCTGAGTTAATTTGTGAATTTACTTAAGATTCAAGTTCAAGATACCTTTTATTTTGGTCTCTCTCCACTCAATTTTTAACTTTTCCTGAACTTCCTTGACTAGTTATGAAATACTTGTTTCTCAGTTTAAGCTGGGGATTTTCTACAGTTCCTAAAGAACTTAGGTTCCCAGAGTCACCATGTTTTTGAGAACTCCTTTAGATAATTTTAGCTCATTTTCACAGATCTGCATATCTATTCCTTCATATAGTTTTTGATGTATTTTTCAAACGTTGAATAAATCATGGAGATTTAGGTGATTCCCCGTGTTTGCCATGTACAATTTCCAAATACAAATTTAAAATATAAATTATTTTCATACCTTCTGATCCTTCAGTGAAGCAAAGGCAGAACTCAAGGACATAGAGGTGCAATAGAAAGTAAACCCAATTGCAGATCCTTGTCCAAGTTCAATGAAATTAATGAAATACTCCTTGTCATCTTCTGGATCTAAGTCTCTATGATGAGATGAGAAGTGGTGTGGTAACAAAAGTGGTGAAAATAATAAACCTCTTGGGAAGCTATGATGTCTGCTTCCAGGGTGACACAAAGTGCTAAGAAAGAATAGGGGAAAAGGATACAGCAGAATCACAGGGGAAGGTTCTACGTGGAGTATATGTGCTTTCGAGTGTCTTAAATGACATGTGCGTCCCAAAAGAGTGTCATTACTGGCCAGTCAAGATAAAAGATCTGTCCTAGTTCTTATACAAGGTGTGTTTTGTAGCACTAAAATTTCTCAGTTAATTAAGAATTCATCAGGAAGGCTGGTGTTCTTCCTAATGTTCCTTGTAATAGAGCAAAATTATTAACTTCTGTTCACATTTAAAAATTAATATCTTATTTGCATCTAGCAAAGTGTAGGTGACATCCTGATAGTATTCCATCCATTCTATACAATGGGCTATGCTCATATGTCGCTTTGGTATAAATCTGCAGTAGTTTCATCAAATTAATGGATCTTTTTCTTTAGTTGCACAGGAGTAATTAATGTAACCCTATCAGAGAAAAGGCCAGAGACCAGTTGTACTAAAACTCGTGTAGTCAGTGAAACTATATAATGGCCGTTTTTCAGATTTCCCCTTTGGCAATAAAAGAAGACAATTCATCCATATCCTGTTTTCCAGTTGTGATGTAAACAAACTGATCTCATGTTAATTTTTCTACAGTTTGAAATAAATAAGCACAAAATTTCCATAAATAAATAAGCATGAGATTTCCATAGTGAAAACGAGTATTTTTTTCTACCTTCAAACACCACCCATTCATCTTCTTCCCTTTTCCCTTCCAGAACCCTACATAGTTATGTCACCTTGCTGCTTACTGCCAAAGAAAGTAATTTTGACAGCAGTATCCACAGGTGTGTCTATGAGGCCTGAAGATGCCAGGATGTTTTCAGTATTGGTGAAATATATTGAACTGGACAAAGGGTTGGACAAAAGTTAAAATTCTAGGCTGACATAAACCACCAGGAAGTTTTCAAAATACGCTACCATAAATTCAAGATAACTCTTCAGCATTGGGGAAAAGACTGATTACTGCTATGAATTCTCTAGATTTGATTCTGTACAATGTCAAAACAGGATTCTGTCAATGCAGGACAAACCCCCACAGTTCCCAGCTGTTTCTCTTATCTGTAAGTTTGGAAGGGATTTTCGGTTACTTTGCTGGTCTTAGATTGGTATGTTTTTCTGATGCTCTATAAAGTTCTTGCCAAAACTGAAAATCAAAATTCTTTGGAGAAACTTGGTTTATGAACATACTTGGTAAAACTTCTTAGTGATCTTAAGATTGTTACAGATACTGAACAATACAAAGGAAATATAAGCAAATATCAAACCCAAAGTAATGTTTATCTATGAAATTCCAAGAAGTGTATTGCTGTTTTTTTGAAAATAAAGAATATCAGTAAGCTTCCATCCTGTCTGCCATGCTTAAAGGTTAGATCCTGTAATCATCTCTTGTTCCTTTTTTTGATTTAATATTAAAAATTTATTTACATATTCTGGTAGCTGTTAAGAGGGTATCTCATTGCAAAATTGAGCCTGTTTTTACCCTTTATTTTTGATTTTCCCACTGATAAGAGACTTTAAAATATATTTTAAATATAGAGAGAAATCATGTGTATTTTATTAACAAATGCAAGAAGCTGACATCCCAGTACTTTTGGCAGTCTTGGATGAAAAGATGATGACAGGACTTCACTAAAAGTAAATTTGTCTTCCTTCTTCCATTAGTTCAAATAGTCTAGTAAATATGGAGTGTAGGAAAGAAAACTGTAAGAGACATCTGGATATGCTGTAAGAAAAGGAGGCTTTCATTAGCACTTTTTTGATTTTATTTTGTTTAAAATGTTGAAAGAGTTGAAATAACCGTGTGCAACTAAACCATGGTTCTTTCACATGTAATGCTGCTTATGACACTGAACAGACAAATGTGATCCATGTAAGGCAAAAAACCTTCATCATCATCATCGTCATAGTTGTCGTCGTCATCATGCTATCTCTATATGGTACTTTCTGTTTTTATTTACCAAATAATTTTCTGTTATAAGGTAAGATGGTGTATTAAATGTGTACATAATGGTATATAAATCTTGTCATGATCGCCTTAAGGAGAGTAAATCTTAAGCTTCTCTGGTCCATTGTGTGTAGTGACCTCAAAACTGCTTATAATCTTGCAAAGTCTGAAGGTTTTCATACACAACAAAAACTCACATGTAGTTTTGTTGGGTTTTGTTTGTTTGTTTGTTTTTCTCAGAAAGGCACCTGATTTTAACTGGGGCACATTTGTTTATTGATTGCAACAGTATTTAATATTTGCATAAAATCCTCAATATAGGAGCTAGTTTGACATTATATTTTACAACATAAATTTATCACATTTATTTCCAATATTTTAAATAGACAAGGATCAGAGCAAAATAAAAGCTATTGTGGTATATTAAAGAATGAGAAAATTAATCATCTTCTCCTTCAGAAACAGATTTCAATCAAACTTTTGAAATATATATCTAAGATGCATAATTAGTGTAATTAATATTGCAATTGATTTAGGCTCTCTGTTATGGTTTGTGCTTAATGATAATATTATAGCAGATAATGTTCATATAACTGGTGTGTTCTGAACAAAGACTTCTCTTTATCTTGCTTTTTCTGTAATGCCATTATGTAATTCTTTTTGCCTTATTTGTCTCAGATGATTACAGAAAGGAGTTGCATTTTGTGTTTTGATGCATTAAATATGTTTCTGTATTATTTTTGTCTGAGCTGCTTGCACACTCCCCACCAGTGGGATGGGGGGAGAATCAGAACAAAGTACAAAAACTCCTGGGTTGAGATAAAGACGGTTTAATAGGTAAAGGAAAAGTTGCTCACAGAAGCAAAGCAAAATGAGGAATCCACTCACTACTTCTCCTCAGAAGATAAATGTTTAAAGTACCATACAAGTTGCTATGAAGAAACTTAAGGCTATGCCCTGTCTCGCCTCTGAGACCAGAAGTCACATGTCAGCCCAGTCCTGCTTCCAGTGATTCCACCGCTCATGGTCTAGTATACCAGTCCCTGTGTGTCACAATCTTGTTCCTGAGGTACTTGTGGGCTCCTGCTGCTGGGGAGGAAGAGAAAGCCATTAGTTCATCCTCATTCTTTGGGGTTCATAATTTCTGCACCAAAAGACCCAAGTCCTCACATTGTATCCTTCAGACACCAGATGAATTCCAGATTTAGAAAGTAACAGTAGCCAGAACAATGCTTAAAAAGTCTTGTTTCCATCTACAGGATGACCTGCTTTTTAGAAGAAATTGCAAAACTGAACAGAGTAGGAGACTAGCATCACGGCAACAGGTAAATGTCCACCATGGGTGTGCAACAGAAATATCGAGATTTTTCCAGACTGTTTTTTCATGATTGTGTCCATGAAGAATAGGTTTTCTCTTTACAGCCTTTTCTGCTGAGCAATAATACATGCTAACATATGTCTTCCTTCTGCCTCCAGAGATACTTCACTTAATTCCTTTGACTCTCCCCAGCAACAGGCAAGTTGTCACTAATAGTATACCATTAACTTGCACTAGGAATCTTGCATAGCCTTCATACTTGAGGTCTGCTAAATGGTATTTCAGTTCTTCTCCTGGAATACCGAGTCCTGTGAGCCAATCACTTTGCCCATCTGACAAAGTACAATGTTAATGTTTTCATTTATAGTCTTCTCAGTGATTGCTTTTATAGGTAAGATATATCAAAGACCTGTGAGTTTCCTGCTGTTAGAGAAAAAAGTATTTCAATAAGTGCTGTAATTTTTTTTGGGAGGGACTTGGGGAAAAAAAAAATAGAATAAAAGGCAGAAGGTCAAGACTGAACGTTAGGAAGATGTGTACTTCCTTTTTTTATTTATTTTTTTTTTTCTTTTGTAATAAAGTATTGTGAGTATCTTCTCCAGAAATGTCTTTTGCTAAAGGATACAACATTTCTTTTTATTTATTTATTATGTATTTGAGAATATATAGAAACTATACTAACTATCCTTTGATCTTATGTCATTTCACAATGATAGAACTGGTTTTCCCCTTATGTCATAAATTTTATTTAATAAATTAATTCTAGTAATAAGGGGAATCAAAATGTTCTATCTTCTCTTCTCCTCTCACTCCCTCAATGTTAGCAGTTGAAAAATCCTGAAGCAAATAAATGCATTCCAAACACAGTTCTGACACTGATTCTTCATTTTCCTAGAGTAAATCTTCTAAACCGTTCAGTTTTATCTCTGAAGGGAAGAGAGTTGAAGGTCTTTCACCATTTAGGTGGAATGATGTTTTACCAAACATTTCACAGAAGAAGACTGAATCTTTAAAAATGGGAAATGTGTTGCACAGAAAGATGAAAAAAATGACTAGGGTCATCCCACTAACTAGGAGCAGGTAAGGTCAGGACCTACAGACTCCAAGTACAGGAGTATATATGATGCAATTTATCTTTCTGTAAAACATAAATAGAAGTTTTAAAAAATTATTGGAAAGTATCACAATTGTATTGCATTTTATTACAATACAAGCTGTATAGGTCAATCAGGTCTATGGCTTTCAGTGTCTCACAGAAGCTATTGTAGCACACACCATTTTTAAGAAACAGTGGTTATTAGTGGATGTCACTGCATCAAATGGAAGATTAAAATGTAAGTATTTTTAGTGTGTTTTATTCCCACTTCTTTTATTTCAAGTAATCATAAGTACATGCAGGAAATGGATATGTTCAGAACATTTTTCCCTGATTTCTTGTGTGCATGTGCTGGCTAGAGTGTGGAAAACAGGAACAAAAGAAGCATAATCAACGTTTTTGAGGTTGTTATTTATTATGAGTTAAATTTAAGTGGGGTTTTCTTACCTTCTAATAGTTATAGTGCCACTGCCATTTGCGTTTACATAAAAAGTAGAGGCCTCCATCTCCAAAGATATAGGACCTAAGGCTTGACATAAAATGTCTAGTTATACAGTGTAGGCTCACTCTTTGGTGAAGTAAGTCTGATAGTTTCTTGTCTTCAGCTGGAGCATGTGGTTATCAGTTTAGATATTTCCTACTTGAGTTGCAGCCCTCTTCAAACAATACCCTTGTACAGAGAGATGAATAAGAAATTTCCTGGTATTCTTCTGAATTAAAAACTGCTACAGTCTTCACTAGGACCCTTTACTTATTCCAACATGGATCACAGTGAAACTAGTTGAGATACCAGTGGCATCAGAAGTAGCAGTGTGTAAGTTCAAAACACACTGAAGAAGAGAGACAAAAATTTGAGCAGGTGCCTTGTGCTGAGCCACCCACGGCTTCTGATCTAGAATTGCAAAAGGCCATTCCTGTACCGTAACATTTTGGACTGCCAACCCAATCTCATTCAAATGTTATATTGCAAATAAGGGTTGCAAATATTTGAATTAGATCTTATTATCGACTCTTTGAAAATAATAAAACTGAATTAAGAAAAAGGGGACTGTGTAAAATGTTAAACCATCCACTATACAGTGGTGACATATTTGCTTAGAACTTTTACAAACAACAAAATCACAAAAGAAGCAACAGCAGTCTAAAGCAACAATATATATTTGTTAAATACATGGGTAAAAACTATCATATTTTTACAAATTTATTGCCACAGTATATTAAAAATAAACTATGGTAATTATAAAAAAATCTTATTTTAAAAAATCCTAAACAAATAAACAAAGCTAAATAGAAAATCTAACTTTCCCCACTCCCCCACATCATGTTTTTCTTAATAGAGGTAAGTATGATAGGGCATAAGTTTTTGTTTCATGGCACAGTTGGTATATCTTGGCATATAAGAATTTATGGCACATCAACTTAGGGACAATGCATCAAGAAAAATGCTAAATGAAAAAGAAACTGCATGCTTTCTGAAATCCTAAAGCCATCCATGAGTTAGTGTGTGGTGAGAGAGGAATTCTGATTTTCATTGTGTCTCAGATTTTAAACAAGATTTCTCTCAGACTTAGCTCACCACTTTCTGTTATATGTCACAGTTCTACTGATAACACCCATTTGTAATCTTCCAGATATGAGTATGGCATGTGCAAATTCTGAGAGAAGTGTATTTTGTGAAGACTTGTGTATGTTTTCATAGATCTCATTAGTCTATCCGATTTTCCCTTTAATTATTTGATAGAATCATAGACTTTTTTTTTTCTTTTTTTTGTAAATCCTGCACCTCTCTAAAATGTCTGCATCATCTTGACAGAGGAAATGTTTTAAGTATCTTCTTATGGGATGACCATTACTTGCTTCTGCAGTCTTAAAATTCTGTGATCTCATCTACAATGAAAAGGGCATTTATCCTGGGAACTGTGACATTTTCTTCTCTCCCTCCTTTTCTTTAAAATCTTTGAACATCCTTTGTGTTGTCTTCAAAGAATGCATGACAACCTGACAGCTGTCTTGAGCTTTTAACATAACACTTCTTTTCACTCACATAATCTTTTGTTAAGTTCTAATGGTCTCTTCGGTGTTGATCTTTCCCTTAATTGTAATTATCTATATACCAACAAGGCTGTTTGGGTCTATGCTTTATCCTACATTTTTATGTTTCAATTTTAAGGTCACATTTGAAAGCTCTCGGGTTACTGCAACAGCAGTGGTCTGTCTTAAAGGACTGAAAATCCATCTGGGCAGGAGCAGTTATTTACCAGTTCTACCAGGGTATGTGTAAGATAGTAATCACTCTGGCATGGAGGCTGAAAATTAAAGGAAAGAGTGAAATATAGAAGGAAACTTTAGTGCAAAACTCTAAAGGGACATTAGAACTCTGTGCATAGCTTATGGCTTCAATAAGACTTTGTAATATTTCTATAAATGTGTCCTCCAAATCATTGAAGATGCGTGCTCAGTTTATGCAGGTTGAACAGATTGTGAAGAATTTACACTACTACTCATGAAAGACATTTTGGATGCTAAGATATTGGTTGCAAAGTGCTTTAGCAAATGTCTGAGTATTATTCTTGTTTAGACATAGTGTAAGGAGGTTCAGAGATTTTATTGCAATCATATCTTCTCTATCTCATGTACAAGATAGAGATAAAAATTCTAGTTCATCGATTTCTTTCTCTAGGAAGAGCAAAGCCTTGGACACACCAGTAGAACTTCAGCTCCAAAGGGCACCAGATGAGACTTTCAACTAGCTCTTCAGGTTCACCTTAGTTACTAGTCTTGGCTTTCAGGCCTGGTTTTACAAAGGGGCACTTGCTTAATTTGTTTTGTATTTGAATTAGATTTGTAAATAAAATGGGGAAAGGAAAGGGTATCTACACAATGATATTGAATCTTGCCTTCTTCTCATAAAACTTTCCTTATCCAAAATAGAGAGGGGGTGGGATGATATAATCTAAAAGTAAAGTATAAATACAAATAAAATTAAGAGGAGAACCCAGTACAATTTTAAACCAAAAACCAGTGGAAATATGTGAGACCGAATGAAATGAAAATGTGTTTGCTACTGATTTTTCAACTCTTTCTATGTTTCTATCTAGTAATAAAACATCTTTTTTTCTTTAAGGAAATGGTCAATGTAACATTTTCACAAGTCATGTAAATGCTTTAGTCAAATCCTTGAATCAAGGCTGAACATGAAACAGATGTCCTGGTTTTGGTGAAAACAGAACTAATGAGAGACAAAGTTCTCTGAAATGAGGAATTAATGCACAAAATATGTGAATTTCAAGACAGAGATATTTGTTGATTGAGTAGATGAAATGTTTGCGGAACTCACTGAAAGAGCTTTAGAACTAGATTTGAAGGGGAAAAGGGACAAAACCAGGCTTAACAGAGGTAAACCTGGGGGCAGGACACCAATATTTTAGGGATGGTCTGCCAGTGAGGTCCTTTGGTCTGCCGTGTCAATGGAAGAGAAGATGAAGATCCATGCAGCAGCAAAGATGCAAGGGTTAAAGCATTGGAAGATACAGAAACCTCTGAGAATGATCATGTAGGGGTTAGGTGGCAGTATCAGTAATCCATTTGAAATCCGTTTGAAGTAATCCATCTTAAGTACCAATGCATGCAGCATGGGCAACAAACAGGAGGAGCCGGAAGCCGCTGTGCAGCAAGAAAACTTACTTAGTTGCCAGTACAGAAGCATGATGGGATGACTCACACAACTTGCGTGCTGCACTGGATGCCTATAAACTCTTCACAAGGAATAGGCAAGGAAGGAGAGGTGAAGCGGTAGTCATCTATGTTAAGGAGTATTTTTAGAGATTAATGGTGGTGACAATACAGTTGAGTGTTTATGGGTAAGAATCACAGGAAAGGCCATCAAGGCAGAGATCAGGGCAGGAGTCTGTTATAGACCACCCAAACAGGATGAAGAGGTAGATTCTGCAAGCAACTGAGAAAAATCTTGTGATCACTAGTCCTTGTTCTCACAAGAGACTTCAACTTATCAGAGATATCATGCAAATACAACACAGCAGAGAGGAACCAGTCCAAGAGGTTGCTGGAGTATGTGGAAGATAATTTCCTCACACAGCTGGCAAATGAGCCAGCTAGGGATGATGCCTAGTTTGATCTGGTGTTTGCAAACAGAAATATGATGGTTCACACCGTATTGAGCATAGTGATCACAAAATTACTGAGTTCATTATTCTTGGAGAAGGAGGGATGTCAGTAGAACTGCTAGTGTAGATTTCCTTAGAGCATACTTTGACCTATTTAGGAACCTGGTTGACAGATTCCCTCAGGAGTCAGTCCTGAAGGGCAAGGGAATCTAGGAAGGTTGGATGTTCTCCAAGAAGGAAACATTAAAGGCACAGGATAAAGATGTTCCCATGTACAAAAAGATGACCTGTTGTGGAGAAGACTGGCCCAGCTAAACAGGGAGCTTATCTTGGCACTCAGGAAAGAGTTTATGACCTTTGGAAGAAGGAGCAGACCACTAAGGAGGTCTACAAGGATGTCATGAAGTTATGGAAGGACAAAATTAGAAGCGCCAAAGCCCAACTAGAATTTAAATTGGTCATTGGTATAAAAGACGATAGAAAAAGTTTCTATAAATTCATTAGCAAAAAGAAGAGGACTAAGGAGAATGTCCATTAATTATTGGAGGTGGGGGGGAAACACAGTGAGCAAGGATGAGGAAAAAGTTGAGGTACTTAATACCTCCTTTCTGTCAGTCTTCAATACTAAGACCAGCTGTTATCCAGGTGCCCAGCCTGCTGAGCTTGAAGGCAAGTACAGGGAGCAGAATGAAGCCCCCATAATCCAAGGGGAAGTGTTTTGCAACTTATTACACCCTTACACACACACAAGTCTATGGGGCAGTAGGGATCCACCCAAGGGTACTGAAGGAGCTATCAGAGTCAGTCACTCACCAAGACACTTTCCATCCATTACCAGCAGTCTTGGCTAACTGGGGAGGTCCCAGGGGACTGGAAGGTAGCAAATGTGACTCATCTANAATCGGATGCCCATCTACAAGAAGGACCAAAAGGAGGATCTGGGGAACTAGTGCCATCAAAAGACACATACAGGACAACCAAGGGTTCAGGCACAGTCAGTATAGGTTTATTAAAAACAGGTCTTCTTGACTAACCTCTTCCTCTATAACAAGGTAACCTGTCTAGTAGATGAGGGAAAGGCTATGGATATTGTCTACCTGGACTTTGGTAAAGCCTTTGACATCATTTCAGACAGCATTTCCCTGGAGAAACTGTCTGCTTATGGCTTGGATGGGCAAGTGCTTCCCTTGGTGTAAAACTGTCTGGATGGTCAGGCCCAAAGAATGGTAGTGAACTCAGTTAAACCCAGTTGGCAGCTGGTCACAATTGGTGTTCCCCAGGGCTCATTACTGGAGCCTGTTCTTTTAGGCAAATTTCTCGATGATCTTCATGAAGGGATTGAGGGCACCCTCAGTAAATTATAGGAAGCTGGTCAGGAGCGTAGATATGCTTGAGGGTAGGGAGGCTCTACAAAAGGACCTGGACAGGCTGGATAGATGGGTCAAGGCCAATGGTATGAGTTTCAAAAAGTCTAAGTCCCAGGTCCTGCATTTTGGTCACCACAACCCCATGCAATTCTACAGGCTTGGGGATGAGTGGCTGGAAAGNAGTTCTTTTCCAACAGAAACAATTCTATGATTCTATGACACACAAAAAGACATCATAAAAGGATGTTATGCATATTGTCTTCCTCTGTTAAAAAAATGTCAGTGTCTTTCATGGTAGAGTTTTATATAGAACTTTATATAGTCTTATAATGGAGTTATATAATTCTTCTTCCCTCTCTCTGTACCTCTCTGCATTCCTCTCCCTCTCTCACTCCCCTACTTCCTACTTGGTTCTCTTGATTTTATGACTCCCTTTCTTCTCCTCTTGGCATGGAAATGACAAAATTGCTTATATTAGTAGATTAAGATGCATTGTTTGTGTGTTTGTTTGAATTACATACAGTTTAGTAGAATACTGATTGAATCAATGGTCAAAATGATAGGATTACAGCATTTTAAAGAGATCTTACTGACTAATTACACAAAACTCAGTAAGTTAGTCTGTTTCATACAAAAGGTTTAAACATGTAGCAGAAACTTTTTAAAGTCAGTTGTTTTCTTTGCCACTGTGCAGGAAGTAAATATTATTGCAAGACTTTTGACATCAATTGTCAGTAAATGAAGAAATGCCTCTTGTATCTAAATAATTCAGGGTTAAATCAAAGGAAATAGAGATTTATAGATGAGGTCATTCTGCAACAACAGGTGAGAGTGAAGGGAAGTTTTCAAACTTATAGATACCTCCAAAGACAAAAAAAGAAAAGAAGAATTTGGCCACTGAGAAACAACTGAGGAGACAGGCTTAACTTTCAATAATAGGCTGGATCTACTACCTGTTGGCAGGATATAGTTCCTCACTTGGCACAGAATGTACTATAGGATTTTGTAATATATATATCCAGGCCACTTCCAATTAACAGTTTTCCTTGGAGTCTAAAAAGTGTATGAGAGACAGGAGAGAAATAATGACTCCAGGAGATATCTCAGGCTCTATGCCTAGATTCTTGATACAATCTTTTAGACCAAGAACAAATCCTTTTAATATATTTCAGGAATGAAATTCTGAAGAAGATAAACATTAATTTGCTTTATTAAAGCTGTGTAGACTTTACTGAAGTATTTATCTCTTTTTCCAGTTTCAGTATGTTCAATGAAATGTTCTTGACATATTTTATTTTAACTATCTGTTATTACTTCTAGCAAACCCTTACTTCATACCTCTAGAACTCAAAATTCCTGCCAATTTTGAGTCAGTATTTTTTCAGTCTCTCCAACTTTTAGGTTCATTTTGAATCTCAGTTTTTCAAGAGGCTGTTTGTGTACAAAACACTGAACTATGAACAGTATTTAAAGTATGCATACTAATCACTCCTGTTGATCTAGCCTGAATATCAAGCTTCATCTTTCAAAGGCATCAACTAGCAACTGAATTCAATGAAGATCTCTGCCAATAATCTACTTGATTTAACTAACATTTCATTACTTTTCAAATAATCATTATATTGTGGGTTGTTCATTTCAATTTATGTGTGAAAAAATGTGACAACTTCTAAAACTCTTTACAGAGATGGCTTCTCAAAATTTTTTTCTGAAAGGCATGTAATGGCATTTACAATTAAGCACCACTATTGGCTTCAGTGGAAACAGAGTTGTGCCAATGCAGAACAATTAATACACTTCAGGAACTCAGCAATTCACCTGCTTCCTTTTCAGGTGTTCTTTGGCACCTCTGGGAATTTCCATTCATTAATTTCTGTGCACATTACTTTAGAACTAATGTACACTAACACATCAGATGTCCTTGCTCACATCAGGAGAATTGGACTAGATGACCTTTAAAGGTCCTTCCCAACCCAAAACTTCCTGTGATTCTGTGATACCATATAATTGTTTTTACTGGTAGGATAGGCAAAACTATTCATGACCTTGTTAAGTTTTATCTTGGAACGATTGGACTTTATACACTTTTTGTTTCAAGTAATGTCTGTCTTTTCTTTTTCCCCTCCCAGACATGCAAGTTTTTAAGGTATATTGAAAGAAAATGTAACTGGAGAATTCTAAAGTAAGTGTCATACTAATTGAACAAGGAGGGAGAATTAGGTGAATTATGGGAGGTAGGAGGTACACTCCAAAGACCATGTTCAGCAACGCCTAGCATGTTCCTCTAGGAAAGCACTACACACACATTTTAATTTCTCTAATGTTATAAATGAGCTAGAATTATCAATAGGGAAAAAAAGATTGTGTTTTTTTTTTAATTTTATTTTTTATGAAAAAACATCACATTTCTAAAGAACAATATCCTGCTTATCCATCTTCCCTCATAATATGGAACATAATGGAAGTACAGTGGGACTCCACTTACATCAGTAAGAGTGTGAGGCACCCAAAATACAGCATTCTTAAAGTATTATGGTGGCATTGTAAAATTAGTGTTGGGGAACCAAGTTAGTTCTTTTTTTGTTTCTGATCAAAAGAAATTCCATGATTAAATGAGAGCCGAAAGAATTTCACAGGAAGCAAACAGTTTTTGGAAAAAATCTTGTCAAAAAGTGTGTAATATTTCCTAATTTATATGGCAGACAAGGGATAGCAGAGGGATAGACAAGGGATGGCAGAAAAAAAATGCCTCACATTATTTGCTTAATAACTGAATAGAATAGTTAATTTCATTGCTAATACTCATCATCTATGTCACATAACAGGTGTTATTTGAGTTCTGACACAAGCTTTTTCTGTACTATGCACTTACTCTCTCAGTCTCATAATACACCATAAAATAGTCCCCAACTTGTGGTAGAACCAAATCTTCACAGACTACTACTTTGTGAATCAATTTGCTTTCCATCAATATACTTTAGGACCAGTCATACCTATTCCTTTCCACTTCCTTTATTTCTTTACTGCTCCTTTCAGGTTGTAATTAATGTCCAGTATTTAGAAGTTTTCATTATGTGTATTTTGTTTTAGTCACAGTGATAGTGCTTCATCTACCCATACCATCTTGCATTTTCTGGTTTTGAACTCAGTAAGTATGGTTTGTCCCTTGAAAAGCTTACAGTGTTGATTTCAGGAGGAAGTTAATCATAGTTGGATTTTCTAAATTTTAGTGTGCCATTAAATATCTATGAATTGTAATTAAACACTCCTTTTGCAGTTGGCATCTGTTTTGCAAATTTGAGAAGACAGAATTGATGGCCTGAATTGCATTACCAATTATTTCCTTTCATTTTTTCTCTTGCACTTAATTCATTTAAATGAGCAAGTAGAAAGGCTGTATACAGATGGTCATATTAGTATCCTTCATTCTGACCAGTTCAAGGTGGCCTGGTGATTTCCAAATTGTAGAATACAGAGAAGTAACGTGAAGATTTTTATCTTTAAAGATAAAGCTTTGTCCTTCAGCTTAAGCAATAATAAAGGTTTGGGATTTTATATAGGTAATAACTTGCAATGATCATCACAATAGATACACAAAGGCCAACAAATAAAAAATCAAAACTCAAACAGCTGAACAATGGAGTTGTATAATCTTTGTGTGAAGTGATGGTAATAACATCAGACATGCATTTAAATAAAGCACTCTCTCTTAGGATTCCCTATCCAGCTGTTGTGAAGCAAATGACTTGAGGAGGCAATATGTGCATGGTTTTCATTCTCTTTCCAGTTATACACATTGCAGCAGGGTGGCTTATTAACATTTTGTTTAAAAGGGAAATTACAAAGTGATGCTAACTGGAGCAGAGGTCAGGAAGAGTAGAGATGCACAGCAGTGAGGGTGAGAAAATGATTAAATTAAAAAGGGATTTTGGAATCTTTTTTTTGACAAATGTTTTCCCAGTGCTGTGAAGGTGATGTGAAGGTAGTGTGAAGACATTAACACAATCTAGTGGAGTGTGTATGGGTGGATGGTCTGCTGAAGAAGGCATAGCAGATCTAAAGGATGCCCTTTTTTTTTTAGTGTTGCATTCTACCTTAGTGAAGCAGAGAATTGTTTTCCTGATGAGCTGAAATTTTCACCAAGCCAGAGTAAACAACTAACCCAGTATTGTGTGCCTGTTAGCTTCACCAGAAGGATGCATGTTCTAGTTAAGCCTACTAGAGTCAGAAATTATATCTATCCTGCTCACTGCATGCTCCTTTTCTATCTTTGTTTTACTGCAGCTGCATGTGTGTTGCTGCCTTCCTTCTTTAGTATCTTAGCTACATATGGCTATGCCTCAGGACTGCTGTTGATGTTGTCATAATAAGAACAGTTTCCAGTCTGTTTCTGACTACTCCAGGTATCAGTATAGTGGTCAGAAAACCTTTTTCCAGCTGTCTGGCCTCATATCCTTTGTTGCTGTAACTTGTAACATGTAATAATGGTTTGATGGAAGGTATTGCCACAGGATGTTCAGGATAAGTGTACTGCATTCCTAAAATAAAAGCAGCTCAGATGAGTTCTGATAAAATGAGAAGTAATTCAATACACCTCTTTGTAAAATGTGACATCATGATTTCTCAAGAGTTGGGAAAGGCTTTAGAAGTCTAAGTGCTTCACCTTATTTATTGCATTGCCAATTATATGTAGGTAAACTGAATGCATTCTCATTTAAGGTATTTGCTTTTCTGTCGTGGTTTAGGGTCAGGGCAGCCCCTAAGACCCAACAGATGTTCTCTGTTAACCCCCCTCCCTCCCCAAAGGGGAAGAGAAAAGGAATAAGGGAGAGAGACTTAGTGATTAGAAAAGGAAACTAGAACAGCTTTAATGATTAATAATAAAATAGAATATGTACAAATATATACAAAACCAGTANGAAGTACTGAACTGAAAAGTAAAATCACTGAACAGAATTATTCCTGTTTTCACCCAAACCAGGACATTTTCACTCCTACTAGATATGTTTATCTAGTTCTTTAGAGTGTATAAGACAGTGAAGTCATAGATTAAACTAAAACCAACATTGACTTGTTGGGATTTTAATGCCTTAGAATAATTGTAGCATCTTTTAATGCTTAGAAGCACTTCTTAGGATGTTATGATAAACTAAGAAACTCTTTTTTTGGATTTGGATGCTAGAATAAACTTAACTAAGAAAACTTAGAGAGCATATAACTAGCAAGAAAATGAAGGAGATATGTTCAGTTAATAAATCACATCTCTGAACTCCTAATCATAACACCTCCACATGTCCGTAATTTATATATGTATAAAATGAATGTATCTATAAAATAAACACATACCATCCCACTGTATACTCAGTCTATTAACATTTCCAAAGCACTTGTCACAATCCTGTCTAAGCTTTGTACAGAATTAAAACACCAACATAAATATTTCACAGGTAATTAAGTGTCCTTCTTATGACAGATAAAATAATAAGCCTCTGTTTCTGAAGAGAAATGATGGTGGTACAACTGCTCTTATTTTAGTGACAAACTGTTGTTTTATAATCCTATTGTATTGCTTTCACTCTTGTCCTTTGGGAAAGGTTGAGTGATGAAGCAGGTCTTACAAAATAATCTACAGATTGCAAGGTGATGGCTTTTCTGAGATCTAATTTGGGAAGATATTTCAGAGTCTTGGACCTACACTTAGCTGTGAAGTGTAGTGCACTTGTTAATCACAGAAGATGAAAAACCTTGAATCTGTGCCAGAGCATTGCACTGAAACCACTACAGACCTTCAGTCTGTGTGAAATAAAGCAAAAACCACATTTCTGGAAAGCCCTTCATGTTGTCTCCAAATGGTTCCTTTCTCAATGTGTAGGTAGCTCACCTGTGAATAGCTGTTCCTTATTTAGCTTTTAAGAAATCCATTCATCACTATCACCCGAAGATATGCAAAACAATGCCACTCAGAACACACCTCTTTCTTAAATTACTGGAACTTTTCATGTAAAGAAGTACCATGCCTCTTCCCATTCCAAAACACAAATGAAATCCATCCTGCTTTCTTCATTCAGTCTTGAGTCAAGCTCTGCACTTGCTTTGCTTTACTGTGGATGTCTGAGCAGCAGACCATTCTGTGCACAGAAAAATGCCTGCCTTCCTCCTCTACCTCACTGTTTTCATTTTCACACTGTCCAAATATGGCAGATGTATCTAATGAAACAATTCAGAAAAATCTCAGTGGTACTGAGTTATTGTGGATAGGGCAGAATAATATATTGCAATAATACGTTTGTGCATCCCCAACAAAATGCTCACAGACTCTTAGAGGAAACACCTGTCTCAACAACACTTTCCAGAGATGTAGATGTTAGCTTGTGGGATTTTGGTTGGAAGAAAACGGACACTGTTATCAGGATCTGTCCTTGAACCACAGAAGGAGCATGAATGAAGAAGAATGGTGGAGAAAAGGCAATGAAGCAAGAAGATGAAGCAGACAAAGGAGAGAAAAACAGGATGTGGTGGCTACTGGATGAGTTAGATGGCAGCCAATCATGTAGTAGATTTAGACGTGTGAATAGCGTGTGGTCTATCGCATGTATCCAATCATCACTGTTGTTCATGTGCATGATCAATGAAGCTTGTTCTATATAACCAAGGGATGTACTGGTAATAAAGGTCTTCTCTTTATAACTCCTGTGGAATTGCCAAAGTACATCCTCCCCCGTGCATGAGCTGAAAGTGAATAGTTCTTAAGAGAAATCTATTGGCCCTTTTGTCAGTGAAAAGCATTAGCGTTAAATCATCTCTGTAATTTTCACTTATTACTTTACTTCTAATGTTGTGTATTATACCAGCTATAGAATTTAGTGTACATGATTATATTTTCAAAAAAACCCTTAAAACTGTGTGTAACATTAACACTTGCAATATTGTTTTAGTTGCAAATTCTGCACTGTTGGTTTTTACTAAATGCTTATCTAAGTTCACTGAGTTCTTAGTTCCTCTTGCTATTCAGACTCTGCATTTTATCACATTGTGGAATCTCCAGATCTTGTTTCTAGGTTAAGTTTTGACCCATGGGCTTCATGAGGTCATTCAGATTACAGTAAAATACACTGGATGCTTGTCTTTCTCCCAGAAGCAACTGGCAGTTACATTTTAATACCCACAGTTAATGTCCATGAACAGGAGACTGTGAATGACTTTCTGTCTCTAGCACCTTAGCATGGCAGTATGTCAGTATTCAAAGGGCATTGAAAGCCTTTTGAACATCAGGTGCACTGCAAGAGCTAACTGACAGTTACCTGAGAATTTTTTTATTTATTGCTTATTTCTCAAGGACAAAAACAGACACCACCCACATAGCTGAGACTCCACAGATCATTAAGGATTTTTTATGCAGAAGTAGTCATACAGATGCACACATGCATGAAAGCTATTTGCTTTCTTCTTCCTCCTAGATTCTAATTGGCAATTGCCCAGGTAGTTCTACAAATTACATTCTCACAGGGAACATGCAAAGCAAAAGAAGTCTAAGGGAAGACAGTCTGTTCTGAGGAAGTAATACAAGAGTAGGAAGTAGGAAAGGAAATATTTAAAAAAGACATCTGTCAAAAGCAGCTTCAAATTTTTGATTTGTAGAGCAGGAATCCTGAATCCAAACTGCTCCATTAGTTATAAAACAACCCAGCTGGATGCAAAATCTGGGGCTGGAGTTTATCATAAGGACAGATCGAGAACATGAATTAAAAATGGAACTATTGTTTTAAGACTTATGATGAAAATTTTTTGTTTTATTTTTGTTGCTCTTGATTTGTTTTACTTGATTCACTTGATTCAAACCATCCAAATTAATTTTCTTCTTGGTATGAAATCTTTATCTTACTTTATCCTGTGGTGTCTGTCTTGCACCACAATAAGGTATTACCATCTAATTGCCCAGACTAAGAGGTGAAACTGTTCAGCTTGAGGAAGAGCAGGTTCAGGGGTGATCTTATCAATGTCTGTAAATACTGGAAGTAAGGGTACAAAGAAGATAAACGCAGGTTTCTTCCAGTGGTGCCTGGCAACAGGACAAGAGGCAATGGGAACATTGCTTAAACAAAGGAGGTTCCCTTTGAACACCACAAACCACTTTTTTAACTGTGAGGCTGACTGAGCACTGGTAGTGGTTTTCCAGAGAGGTTGTGGAGGCTCTGTCCTTGGAGATGTTCAAATGCCAGCTGAGCAGATGACTGTAGGTGGCTGTGCTTGAGCAGAGGGCGCTGGAGAAATTGACCTCCAGTAGGCCTTTCCAACCTCAACCATTCAGTGATTCTCTGTAATAGAACTAGAAACAACTCTGAGATCACTGAGGGCTGAGTGGAGTTCACTGCAAGCCAGAGGGTCATGTCAGAAAGAAAACATACCGAACATACCAAGAAATCTCTTTTTTTTTTTCTCCTCTTCAGTTTGGATGTCTTTTTCCCAGTCTGTAGGGAGCTCGCTAAAAGGAAGAGAGGTCAATATACTTCCATTCCATAGCTCTGGACAGCTTTGGCTTTTGTTAGCCACCAGTCATAGAAACACTTGTGCATCTATTAGGTCTATTATTTGCACACTCCAGATTGTCTTCACAGAATTGGACACCTAGTTTCCAGGCTTAGGTGAAGAAGAATACAGTCTTGAAATAACCAGTTTTTGTTTATCTCTTCTTTATTAATTACAGGCTAAGCACGGCAAATCTTTTTGTGAATTAACTCGTAGGAATGACTGTTGTGTAGTTCACACGCTTTTGTGATTTCGACAGATTTTTCCTCATACTGCCAAGATGCTGCAACGTAATCATGAGTATAAGAAGCCCTGGATAAGGTTAAAAAGTGTAAGCAGCCTTACTGATCAGTGTTTGTTTAAAAAAACCCAGCTAACTGATTTGGTTGGTTTTAGTTTAATTTCCAATATCTAATTGTTCTTTGTCTCCTCCAATATCTCACTGACTAGTGTCAATAAAATTTGACAAAGTTATGCACATCTCAAAAATAAGCAATTTTTTTAATGTGAAAATAGATAGCATGTCTGTATGGAGAGAATTTGCAAGTGCCCCTCAGGAACTTCAACACACCAAGAACCTGGTTCTTTGAATTTGGAAAACTATGAAGATTCTGAAGTATTTTGAACAGAATTTTGTATTTTGGCAGTCAGAAAGAGCAAATTTTCAGAAATTATTACAGCAAAGTTTACTGAAGGAATGCATGAAATGTCAATGTGGGAGAGGGCATGAGGTGACTTGTGAGATCAGGAGGCTGGAGAAAGAGATGGGACGGGGGATGGTGATCTAGTCAGGTAGTTG
>VWZY01007081.1:1119-14522 GCA_013399075.1 Chloroceryle aenea
TTAGTTCAAATAGTGTGGGATAATAAAAAGTATGTATGAGGCTGTTGTTGGTAAACAGCGCTATGGCTCTGGGTGAGTTGTTGACTTACACTGCAAAACAAAAACCTGAGTGCTGGCTGAACATCTAGCTTGAGGCCAAAACTGGAAAGACTTCCTTCAGCTTCTGTTTCATTGCATGCAGAGTAAACAGCTGATTATTCTTGCTGAGCCCATTACATCTGCTGAATTCCTCTCTTGCCCCACTGGAGTGGGGAAAGTTTGTGGCTGTTTTAGATAGGCTCACTGAAAATACAGCAAGATGTGAATGGAGTCCTGTTCTGATTGCAAGGAAAATGTGTGTGTTTGGTGGGAGAGTATTTCTTATTCACCAGTCACGAGGTCTAAGCACTGTGTAGAGGTTTTCAGTATAAAAGGCTTCACAGATTTCCCTCTTGATGGTGTAATTTCTTCCAGTGTATCTTTTTCATTTGTGCCACCTTTTGCTGTAACAGTTTCCTCTATGTAAGATCACTGCAGGTGCATGAATAAAAGTCTTAAACCAGGGGTGGGTATAATTACATATTTTATTAACAAATGGGATGCATCAAAATGTTTACAGTTTGGGGTTTGTTTTGTTTTTATTTTGTTTTGAATCCCTTAGGATGGGGAGGAAAGAAATGAGGGGGAGGGAGGCGTGTCTGTGAGGTGTGAGAGCTCATCTTACCTGTTTCTCCCCTAATTGTTGTTATGTCTTGGGAAATATATTTGAGTTTGTGAATTTTTATCAGTAGTGGTTTTGAGCCTTTCTTGCTGATGCTGGTTAGCAGGTTGTTGAGAGGGCAGAGCTGTCAGTAAGACAGATTAATGCTAGTGCGTATAAAGATGTTCTGCCTGCTTACAGGAGGGAAGAAATAGGTGAAGGGAAGTAAGTGGTAACATCAGGAGAGTTCTGGTGTGGAAGCAATCCTTTTGGGATCCATCGCTGATGTCTGTTGCTGAGGAAACTGAAGCTGGATGTATTTTAATACATTCAATCAAATAACCTAAGTATCCTATTAAATAGGTAGAACCAAATAAAGTAGCATGGCAAAGTGCAGCTCTAAAGCTTGAGGTGTTGAAACTGGATTGGATTCAAGGTAGTCTCTATGTGTACTTTGCTTCTGTTCCCATCTCTTCCAAGCCATGTCAGTGATGAAGGATGGTATTTCTGGGCTATGTAAAATATAAGCCTGATTAAAGCCACTATTTCCTGCACTATAGGACAGGAATGAAAGGCAGTCGGCTTGAAAGTGGTCCATTCTATATGCAGGAATAAATAACTGATAAGTTTTGAATACACCAAGAGTGTTTGCGTCCTTCAAAGGCAGATCCTCTTGATGGTGAGGAAATACACCTTTAGAGGCTGCATTAGGAGCCTGGGTAACAGGTCTGCCAGGTGGGAAGGCCAGTTTCCTTTGTTAGGGAAGGGGAGATGGCCAAATCCCCACCCATCCATCATACTGTCAGTAGCAAGTTACTGTCCCATGATGCAGTACATTTCCACTCACTTCTGTTGTGGCTAAATGCTAGATTTCTCAGGTCTTAGGCAGTACTGGAGAATGTGCTTGTGGACTCTTCATGCCTTACCTTTAAGTGGTGAATGAACTGGGGCATTTGGATAGTCCCTGATGGCTACTCAGCACAGCTGCTGCTGCAGTGACTGCTTCTGACAATGCTCCTTTCACTGCTCTAGCTTAAATCCAAAATCAGAAGAATGAAAGGCACAGAGAGTGTCAGGTCATATTGAAGTTCTTGTTTGGGAAAGCAAGCTCAAGATGTCATTTCAGTTAAATAGCTGCTCCCCTTTTTATTGAATTGAAGTGATTCTTCAAAGTAGAATGAGAAGCTTGTGGTGCTTTGGCATGAGCTCGCATTTAAGTTATGTATTTGGAGATAAGACAGATGTCATAAATGTGCCATTTTTCTTTTGTGAAACTTAGAGCTACATTCAAGAGAATGAATGTGAACTTACTTCCTATAGTGGTCATGTTTTTCTGACCACCTCAGTTACCTGATGTTGGCAGATGAATCCTAGAGATCAGATAAAGGTAAGTATTTTGAAGATGAAGCATCAAAAGTTATGGAAAGCCTAAGTAAATACTTCTCTTGCTTGTATTTACAGACAGCTCTGTTCCAGAAAGGTGTCATGGATTGGCCTGTCAAAACTTGATGTCTGTGTAACTTCTTTCTAAATTTTTTTTTCCTCTCGCATGTCTCTGATCCTGTTTAGCAGGGCTCTTGACAGTTGAAATGAAAAGTACTTGAGCATGTAACAGCTTATAAAAAGAAGAGACAAAAGGTATTACTTTCTGTGGAGTCTATGGTAATTTTATTTTTTTTTTCTAGCTTGTAGTCCCAAAATCCTCTAGAAATCAGGAGGAGAGTGAATGTGATGGAGTAAAAGGGAGCATGGACTGGATATTCTGTAGATAATTCTGCCCTAAATATTTGCCTGTGATTGGTCACATCTGTTTTCCTTTAGTGGTTAACTTCCTTACAAACTTTCTGGTGGATTTCCTTTCCCCGTGTTTCAGCTGAATTTCAGATTTTAATACTTCTGCAGAGCTGCCTAAGACCTCGTGCACTTCTTGTGCTTCCTTTCAATCTAAAAAATAATATTGAATGGAGAGCCTGTGCACCTTGCAGACTCTCAAAAGTAAAAGGCAGCCGTTACTGAAAGCTACTGCTTTCAGAATGATTTTTTCACTTTTAACTTGTGTTGCTTGTGTTCATAATGGCCAAGTGTTTTCGATGGCTGGTCAGTTGCTGGGTGAGGTAACTGATTGGAGTCTTGTATGCAGCAAGTTGTGATTTTGCACTTCTCACGGTGAGGTTGGAAGAAAGTGAATGATCTCTGTGAAAGATGGGGATCTCTATGAAGACTGATGTAAAAGGGACATTACTGCTGGCAGTGCTTCTGTCTGTCAATTTAAGGCATATGGGCTAGGCGTGGAATTGGAGAGTTCGATAGCACCAGAAGATGTTAGTGTTTATTCGGTAGAATAAATATTTTATCTGAAATGTTTCTCCTTTAAAACACTGCAACAATAAATGCATACAGCAAGCAACACTGATCTAAAAGAACTCTCACCTGAGTTCAGAATTTGTTTGTAAGGATGGGAATACTTAACTACCTAGTCATAAATTCAAAATTTGTGTGATAAATACATTGTATTACAGTCTCTCAGCTAATTCAGGTGTGTTTGGTGTTTTGCAGGAAATGCATTTTGAAATTCTTAATGAAATAAGGAAACAGAAGTAAGTTCTGGATTGAATAAAACATTTTATATTTAATTGCCATTTCTAGCATTTAGCTAGGGCAGGGAGCTTGTACAGATGATCTCCAAAGGTCTGTTCCAGCCCCTATAGTTCTGTGATTCTGTTGCTGTGTGTAAAATGATTGCTTTTGGAACAGCTTCTTAACTTCAAATGGACTTGCAGCATTACTGTTACTTTTGTCTAATTAAGAAAAAAATAAAAATTAATATTTTTGGCAAGATGACTCATGTTTCAAACTGTTCCAGTGATGCTTCCTGCAAATCGCTTTTGGGGGGTGAAAGCTTATATTTTTCAAGTTGGGTACATGGTTATGTACTTGGATTCATGTTTGTTGTAGAAATTACTTCGTTCTAGCTGTAAGAGCCCTTGAAAAAAATAGCTAAATTTCAACACACTAAAGCTAAAATGGTAGCTATGCACATTTAAGGACGTAAATTCATGGAAGTCAGGTGACTCAAGTTGTCCAGATGAAACCACTGTAACAGAATTCTGGTTCATGCATCCTTCCATGAGTGTGTTTTTTGGGTGGTTGTCTTTTCATTAAATTGCGACCCTACTGAGGATAATGGAAAGGGTACTACTTTTTAAGTCTCCAGCATGATTAAGAAAATCTTAATGATCTCTGTTGTATAGGCCTATATTATTAAGCAACAGATTTATCATTTTTATTTAAGAGAAATTTTTTTGTGTTGTCTGCAGCTTTCTAGAGTGGTTTTCACACATCTCATTAGGAAAATGGAAAATAGTCTTTCTGTAGAGTGCCTTGTCTCATTTCTTTAGTCTGAGTAAAACTGGCATTAATTGCTAAACCCACCAGTCAAGGACCAGGTTGGAGAAAATACATTTATACTACATTTGCTCATTGCAGCTGTATAGAAAGTGCAATAAAACTGCAGGTCATTGGGTCTTGCTATTGCTTGCTTTTTGTTCACCAGCTCAGCTGATGTGTGAATTTTTTTTCCATGAAGTCTTTGCTGGCAGATACCAAATGACTGACAGCCCATAGGCTTCTTCCCACTGAAATCACCTAAATCAGTGAATGGTCAGTTATCAGTTATCAGTTATCATTTTTGAGATACTGTTATTGGTAATTATTTGTTTTCAGATTGCTTTGCTGCAATGCAGGGTCAAGCTTTGGTCCCCCGTGACTGCATGTTGTCGTACTCCTCTCTGTTTCAGAGCCTTTAGGTGTTTCCATAGTGAATTTTTCCTATGTATTAGCCTCCCCCAGCTTTAACAATTGCTAACGCTCGAGTTATGCTGTGCAGTGACACTTTGCCTTCATGAAACTTCTCGATTTCCAAACAAATGCAATTCAGGACAGTCTGTGTTTGAATAGAAACAGTGTTCTGGACAAGGCATAGCCTTCCTTGTGGAGGCAGTAGTTTGAACTAGAATTGACAGCAAATTAGGCAGCCTCTTGCAGGGTAATTTTCAGCCTTTACACTGCTGCATGGTGTATTTCTAATAATTACACTGGTCAACCTGCTTGGTGTGAGGAGTGTTCTCTTTGGGCCAAGGCAGTAGACGACCAAATCGGGTGTGGTTTGATTAGCCTCTTACTTCTGTGCTAATGCTGATTTAATAAGTAAAATTCAGATGGAAAATGAATGGTCAGTCAAGACAAGATCAATACAATAATTAGCTAAAAAATACAGAACTGTCTGAACTACCACGGAGCAGACTGTATCGGGGTCTTTTTCTGTGTTATCTGCCCCATATAAAATGTGAATTTAAAAGTGAAAAAGTGTAAACCAGATTGTTTCCTGACTTGCTGAGTGGAGAATATATTGTGGTGTCATTAGTCCTGATGAAAAGTTATTTATGCCATGTAAACCCTGATTAGGACTACTTGTAATACAGAGTTGGTTTATTGCTGTAGAAATAGAATTTGACTCTTCTGCTGAGAAGAGCAGAAATCAATCTTGATTTGAAATTTGCAGCATTAAAACTTTCTCTTGTTGCCTCTTTCCTCTAGTCCTGTTGTCAGGACAAAATTAAGTATTGTTAAAATCATAGCCTCTTCCTAATGTGTTTGTCCAAATGCAGACAAGAGCAAGTCATCTAAGCAACTTTTCTAGCTCTTTCTTACAGCATACTTCAAACAAAGTACGTTAATTTTACACTACTGTCATCCCTCAGCATTTCTATTTCTGTACTTTCCTTGAGTGTTGTAGGGGATTTATAACTGCAACTCAAATTCCCCTTGGGCTGAAACCTGGCACAGAAGCACTCATTATAAGCGAACCTTGTTTTGCAAAATTAAAAGCAAAGCATCCATCAAGAGGCTTTCCTAAACCTACAGGAAAGTGAAAAAGCAACATATTTATGGTTGCAGATCAATTTTTTTTTCCCTCTGCAGGAAAAAATCTAGCCAACTTTGGAAACACCAATGGCAGAAGAGTACAATCAATAGCAATGGCAGATTCAGTGGAACGTTCCTATTATATTTAGAATATTTTAAATTAAAGTCTTAATTCCCCAATATGCTGATAATTTATTGCTGAATTAGAAACTGTTGCTGCAACAGATACCCGCTGAACAAAGGTACAGTGATAAACGTTTCCACTGTTGGAGTGTGATTCTCTGAGCAGTAGTGTCTAAGGAAATGGTTGGGTAGTTAAGAGCTTCAGCTGAAGTTAAGTACCTGTAGACCCTCAGCTTCCTGGAAAAGGTAGACATCCTGTTGAACTACCAGCCCAGTGTCTGCTTGTTTAATTTTTTAGATTTTTTTTTTTTTTTAAATCTAACAGCCAAACCCTTTTTTTTTTCCTGTAGGTTTTGAGGTTTCATGTAGAAGCAGAAATGACATTCGGAGCTTTCAGATATGGAAGACAGAATAACTTGATTAAACATAAAGTATCAAAGAGAAGTTCTGAGGAACTTCATAACAGTGATTGGATAGAGGAGAGATCCCAAATTAACACTGTCATTAATTATGTCATTGTAGGAAAGTCTGATGAAGGTCAGCGTCATTATTACTGGATTTGGCAAGCCCTTTGGCATCTGCACACGTTCCGCCCAGTCATAGTATATATATCATCTCTCACCCACGGGGAGGGAGTGAATCTGGGATGGGAAGAGCTGGCTTTTTCTCATTTTAGGAGGGGGCAAAAGTATGCAGTTGTGCAAGAAACTGGGGTTTAGTTTTGTGGGCATGCATTAAACTTTAGACAGTGCAAAAATAGTCACTGCTTTCACTAAGATACTTAAAAATATATTGTAGCTTCTGAAAGCACTTAAATTGTCCTGTACTGGGGGATTACTTCAATTGTTTCTTTCCCCAGACCCAGCGAGTCTTGTAATTCTTCAGGGGTGTGTCTGTCCTTTGTGTTATCAGTTGAGATGCATTTGACACTATATAAAAAAAGCTGTTGGACCTGTGCTGGGAGATCACTGATACAAAAGGGGTGAAGCCTGTGCTGACACACTTTTTTCCTCTGCTAAATTGCTTTATTGGAATTGTGCCTACATAGGATACCAGGTCTGAAAGTCAGTGTTAGGCAGGATGGAGGACATGTGATTTAGGCTGTCGGTTGAAGATTTGCACAGAATGTAGTAGGCTTCTGGGCTTTTAAGGAGAGGCTTTATGAGGAATGAGGCAGTTTTGAACAGTGACATAAGTGAGATTCTAGGCTCAAGTCCAGAATAGAAATGAATGTCAGAAAGGAGAAACTGGAGTGGAGTCTTTAGGAGCAAGAATGGAAATATGAAGATCTAGATCAGGTAATAAATACCATTTTCACCTGAAAATGCAAAGGGAAAGTAGCAGCTAAAGCTGCAGATTTTCATTTCCAAAGGGTAGTCTCAGAACCGAGACACTAAGCTGCTTCTGAAGTCATGACTATGGGCTTTACATTCCACCAGCTTCTTCTGCAAGGGGGGAATAATTATTAATGAACTCAGCATTATGGAGAATAGTATTCATATTTATCTCAGTTTTGTTTTTGTGGAGGATTTTTTTTTGTGGTGTGAGTTTGGTTTCTATTTTTATTTATTTATTTTTTTATTTTAAGAATACTGTGTTTCTAAGTGACTTAAGTTGGAATTACGTGCTGCTCTTTGGTTGTGAACAGAAGTAAAGCGTCTTTCCATTAGTAGTCATAAACTAGGGGAAATTTAAGTTATTTGCCTCAAACTCATTCAATTTCAGTAATAATTTTTTACAGGATGCTTCCTTTATTTATCTTACTTTCCCTACCCCACCTCCTATCACCCTCATTGGCCATTGTTTTGGGGTTTTATTTTTTGCTATTCATCAGTGTAATCCTGGCTTAGTGAACAGTCGATTGACAGCCTCTACTTCGGTTTAAGATTATATATTGTAATTAAGGTATGTACACAAAGGCCTAAAAGCAGTGGTGGTGCAGGGTAGGTTTGGTTTGTTCATTTCAAGATGGTCTGTAGGGACTTCTTAGAAATCTTAGCTGTTTCCAGTGTTGACTTACAAGTTGGGGTATTTGCAGTGACAGTCTCACATTGCTGTTGACAACATTTATTACCATGCAAAATGGGCCAATAATGGTTGCCTGGTGAATGGTGGGACTGCTCCTGAACTATATGGATTTTTGGAGTACTTTATTTTGGTGAAGATTCACTTAAAAGATACAGGAAATGCATACCAAACACAGTTCAAAATATGCTGTTGTGATTAATTGTTTTCAAGTAGTGAAAAAAATCTTCAAAAATTCTGGACATTTTTGTTAGGTATTAAGGATCTTCTGCAGAAGTAGTAATCTTGGGTTTGTTTATTTTCTTTCATGGGATTCCAGCTGCAGATGTTCCAAATTAGAGGTAAGTAGGTGATGACGAATAGCATCTCAACTGTGCACTTCATAGTGGTCTCTAGTGTGCTCTGTTTTCCTCATGGCTGGTATTGTTAACGCTAGCTTTGGGCTAAGGTTGACCTTCAGCTAAGATACACTCTGAAAGAAGGGTTTATCTTCAGTTTTTCAGGTATTGTCAATGATAACCACAGTACTGGAGAGTTGTATTGTTAGTGTAGTAGTTCATGCATAAGGAATAAAAAACCATAATGCCACCACTCACTTCTGATAGCATTTTGCATCCTTTGTCCTTACGTAGATGACTACGACTGTCAACCAAATGAGCAACTCTATCGTGGATTGTTGTTGGGAGAAGCCACTGAGCAGGTTCCTCTCATTCTAGTAAAGTGAGAATACTGACTATTTTGAAGAAGGAAAAATAATGTTTTTCTCACCGACTTTTCCTTAATCCCTGGAAATCAGGTTGTTCCCATATTGACTATAAGCAGAAATTTTGCAAGGCAAATACTGGCACCTCATGTCCTATGTGTCTACATCTTATATATGAAAATAAGTGTTCTCATTTGGTATACTAATGTATTCTCTCTCTCTAGTGTTAATGGATAGGAAACTAATATATATAAATATATTGCTTGGGGCTGATGTAGACACTTATTCAAATACATACACTAACTATACTGAATTGACTGCTCCTATTTAAAATTGTTTATACATTCTTAAAATCTAGATGGCATTATTCAGGTAAAGCAGGTTGATGATTAGACCTCTGTGTTGATGAGAGCTGACTCCTGGGTTTCATTTTTTAACTGCACTAAGTCAAGAATCATACTGCTTTCTCTTCTGTACTCTGTGGTCAAAGTACTCCCTTTTCCTCCTTTCCATGGCAGCTCCTATGAGGCATGACTTAATGTTCTAACTGTTCATTGACCAAAGCTGGGTGGTATTGTGACCAGGTATTTTTAAATGAGGAGAACTAGGTAACTAGCTTAGGTAAAGCTTGTATAGTCACGGGTGGCAGAAATCAAGGTTGCAACAGTGACACTAGCATGATACAATTTTATACTTCACTTGGGTGGTCTGTTTGTTCCTGCTATCAGACTCTTGAAAACAATGTGGTGGTACTTCTTGTTTTCATGTCCATTTTGTAGAAGAAATAGGGAATGGATGAAAATGTGCAAATGAAGAAATTTAAATTAGTGTGTTGATCTTTATAATGTGCAAAATGAGGAAGCGAAGTATACGATGCTGTTGGGGGTAACCTTGCAGTTACAGGGTTTGGAAAATATTTAATATAAAAATATTTTGTATTTGTATATACAGTTATACAAATATTATTATATTCAGGATAAATACTGAAGCTTAAATGCCTTCTTCTTCCTGAGTTCAAATAGTAAAATCTTGAAAGTTACGTCCCAGAGTTTAAGCCAGTTTCTGTAAGTTTCCAGCTGCATACATTAACACACGTTTTCAGACAGTTCAGACTACAGACTCATTCATGTTTTCAAAGTGTACAAAAGCCTTGTTTCCTAATGACTGCTAAGTTTCTGATTTCACTCTTGGCTACATTAGCATTGCCGAAGAAGAAAATGGATTAGTTTGTTTTTTAAGGAGCTCTATCTATGCCTAGTGTTTACTCTGCTATTACTTTTAAGAAGGGAAAAAAAAAAAAAAGGGGTGGAGGGGAGAGGAACAGTCAGTGAGTTTTTTCTTTGATGGTTTGAAATTGAAAAAGCAGCTATGTTTTTATCTCCTCAAAAGTAATGAAAATACTATATGTGCAAAGTGAGTTCAGCAGCCTGAATACGAGTGAATGCTCCCAAAGTCTACACATCTGATAACTTGGCTCAGATCTTTCCAGCAGCATTGCAGGCTCTTTCTGAGATCTTGAAGGCTAGAAAGTGGGAATGCAAATGGAAGATAATCTGGTAGTTTTTTCAGGAGTGATTAGTTTAGCATGTAACATGTGCAGGCACAAACGCATGCAGGGAAAAACTACGTGGTCAGTGGACCTGGATGGGTTAGAAGATTGTAAACCAGTTTGTGTTGTCTTCCTTTAAAAAAATAATGTGTGGGACTGTTAGTACGTGCTGATCTCCTTCTGTACTGAACAGGCCACTGATCTTGCAGAATCTAGTCTTGGTGAGACAAATTTGGATATTTTTCCATGAAAATTCCAGGTGATGTTGAATCTTTTGCCACCCTTGGTAAACAATGGATTGAATTTTTTATTGTATTGTGGTTTAGAAATAGTAATTTAGAAATTGTGCTGCACCATTCAGTTCCTGGTTTTTAGTCTACTTGGACCATTGTAACTGTTTACTAGCTTGAGGAGTCCTCCTGGTTCCTCCCCCTGTAAGTAACTAGACTGCAAATAAATGTCCCAGAAGCTTTCCTTCTCATCAGCTAAAGCGAGCTTCTTGTGTCCCTGCTGTCTGGACTATTATATCCAATCCTGTAATAAGTTCTGTGGTTCTTTCCTGAACGTTTTCCAATTTACCTTCTCTTTCTGTTCTGCAGGGACCTAGCTTAGAAACACAGATGGTGGAAGATGAAACTGAAACAAGGAGTGAAGAATTGCCCCCTCATCTGCTGGAAGAGTCTCCTGAAGGTACAGTACTAGTGGTCCATATAAACTTTTTGCATTAAACTGGGAAAAATGTTCTGGCCAAGGAAGTCTTATTTATCTAACTTGAGAGTCTACGTCTGCCTATTTTCTGAGAGGTATAAAGTTTTGTCGTGCTGGCAGTTGAGCCAGCCTCTCAGCCAGAGGTCTAGGCAGCCTCTAAGCCTTCTTTTGCATTCAAAGAAAGCTGCACCCACTGAGGTGTGGACATTGTTCTGTATACTTGCTAACAATATGGCTCCTGATTAAAATTGTCCTGCTTGATCATCCTGTCTGTAGGCTTAGGAATAAAATGCCTCTTCTACTGTCTTGTTTGTGATGTTTTGAGTGTTCATTAGGGAAGACTTCTAAGTAGTCATCTGTTCTCTCCTTAGCGCTCTGTAACATCCTGCTATTGAAATTATCCCCAGCAGAGACTTGTCAAAGTTAGGTATTGTAGTGATTGTGTTTCTTTCCGCTATCTCTCTTGGAAGCCAGTTTAGCCATCTGAAGAGGCAGCAGTGAGATGCTGTCAGTTAGTAGGAGGCTCAAAAATGGCAATTTTAATTAAAAACCTTATTTGGAATGACATGCCCTGGATTTATACAGGGAACAGATTTTTTCCCACTGTGTAAATGTTGCAGACATAGTGTATATGCAGCAAAATAGGTGTTGCTTTCTTCTGAATAGAAGCTGCTAACTTCGCTGCCAGTGATGTTTTGAGCTTTGTCTCCAGTTCAGTGACTTCTAAAACACAATCACTCATAATCATTGTGGACAGCTTAAACAACCCAGAGAGTGCTGAGATTCTTATTAGCAACTTACTGTTAAAATACCATGACATGTCTCTGGGAAACATAAATGTGTTTTATGTTTTTCCTTTAAGAGAGTATGTTGCTGATACAGCATTTCTCCTGACAGACATTCTTTAAGGGAAATATGAACCACGTAGATGGTTTTAGGAATTTGCTTGTCTATCCCTTCTTGTTGAGCATTCAGTTATAGTTCCCTCATTAAGTTGTAATTTCTTGTACCATTTCATATACTCTGTGTTGACAATTACAGTATATAGAGGTAAGTGAAAGGCAGGTTTCTTTTTACAACCACTGCAAAGCCAGAAGGAATTAACTGTGGAAGATGCTGTTGTTATATCCTCTGTGTGTATATATTTACAGTAATCTGGATATTCCCCCCCTTCTTTGGAAGTAATGCTAAGTCTGAGCTGGATATTTTCCCCCTTCTTTGGCAGTAATGCTAAGTCTGAGCTGGTGATTAGCTGAGCCTAGAGACCATAACCTGGAATGTGAAATACAAGATCAGCTCATCTCATCAGTTTGTCAGGAATAGTCTTAGATTTCGGACTATTACTTTGAATTGTGTGATCAATTTTTTGTGTCTGTCTACACACTTCTGCAAAGCAAGTTTTTGTAGTTGAAAGAGTTTGCTTCTGCCTGCAACCCTGATGGTTAGAATGATGATGAAAAATGTCACTATTATTAGTATTCCACTTCTGTGACTTGTGGGGTGGTCTGGGAGAAGTGTGTGTGCCATGTGAGGAAGAATAATTGTGGCAGTTGAGATGATTTGGTTAAGCAGTGGTACAGTAGGTAAGTTAAAAAGTCAGAGGGATATTGAGAGTACAACTGGAACTAGAGGGTGTTTGCAAGAAGAGTAGAAAAATTGCTTCTGAAAGAAAGCCATCAGGATTATGCTGAACTTGTAGCTGGCTCTGTGTATTAGTGGGGCAGGGAAACAGGAGTCTTCCTTCGAAGCTGCTGTCTACCACCACAGTCCAACCAGAATTACTCTAAGGCTCGGGTAGTTGCAGGAGTGGTTACAAATCCCCGACGACAGATCTCTGAAGTCCTTTCACTATTAAATGTCTTTCAGTACTATCTTCTTGTTGTTGTTTTCCTACTGATTTCTTGTTTCGCCTGACAGCACTTTCCTAGTTAAATCGCATGCTTTGCAATAAATAAATAAACCATGTTGTTGTGCCTCCTGCACTCTTGTTTCCTGGGATCTCTGAACTGGAGACTGTGTCTACTGGTCTTCGGGTAATGAGTGCGTAAGGGATGGAAAGCTCTCCAGAGACTGTCTTACTAGCACAATCTATTACTTCACCAGGTTACATCATAGTGACTTCATTTTCTACCTTGCACTGCACATTCCCTTCCTGAAAGGAGGGAAATTGGAAGCACTGTGTTGTATAAATAGGTTACCCTTTGGGAATTGTTGTGTTTCTAAAAGGCACTGGGTATTATTGCCTTCTACAAACAAAGGGGCAGTTTTACAAGTGCGTCATGTCCATCGGTAAATTGCAGAGGTGTCCTGTGTGTGGGTAGTGAGTGGTACAGCACGGCAAACACTGGTTTGAGGTGCCACTGTGGCAGCCCGTCAGGATTTGAGAGAAGAGAAAGTTTTGTGGTTTATAAAGGAGATTAACCAGGAAATCCCTGAAAGATCCCCAGGGCAGAGGTCGGTGTCTGTGTGTAACCTAGATCCATTTATTTTATCTGCTGTCGAAGTGAACTAATTTAAGTATTAAAAAGTCAGCAGAGTAGATAAGTAAGAAGTACAGCTGCTGTGATCCCGTAATTGACAGCAGACACCGAGCAGGTTTCTGTCTTTTATTACAGTGGCGTTGACAAGCGGTGCCCCGGCTCTGGGTAGGAGGGGCCGGGTCTGGCCCTGTGCGCAGGGACCGCCCGGGCCCG
>VWZY01007081.1:22933-34394 GCA_013399075.1 Chloroceryle aenea
CGCAGCCGGCCGGGAGGGGGCGGCCGAGGCCCGGTCCAGGCGCTCTGCGGTGGGTCCGGCGCTGGCCCGGGACTGGGGGAGGCTTGAGGGGGTCAGAGTAACGGGGCGGCCCTTTTCCCTTGCCTTACATCTGCTGTTTAAATTCTAAGACATCAAGAATGTGTCTGGACTTTCTTACTTTGCAATTAACCGATTCATTTCACAAATGAAACTCGAAGGGTTAGCAAAGCTTCTTTTCCCTCCACTTCCCTTCTCATTCTCTTAATTGCAAGGTTTTAACTTTACCTCTCGTGCTGGGGTTCTTGGTGTAGAAACCATTCCATAATTCCCAGTCGGCAGCAGGATATCTTTAAAGGGAGTGTTACCCAGACAAGGAGCTAAGTTTATATGTACTAAATAAATATCCATAGGAGTGAAAAACCATCGTGTGCACAATATCTGTTGGAAGCCTTGGTAACCTTAGCTTTATTTTCAGAGCCAAAGTGCTATGCTTCACAGCATAGCAAGAAACCTTCTGTTGAATCACTGGGTGCTTTCAACTGCACTTAAGCAAAATATGCCCTCTGACATGGTTCCAGACAGATGTGCATTACTTGTAAAAACACACAAATCCCCTCGTCGAACTGCTGATCTACGTCATGTGGCATATCCTGGAGTTGACTGGCCTCAAAGGGCCCCAGTTAGCTCCTTCTGGAAGGGAGAGGTGTGGGAAGGTGGGCTTTCCTTGGCCCCCTGACCAGCTAAGCTCCTGTTGCTCCAGTGCACAGCTCCTGTGGCTGTGATGGGGCTGTTTTCTTATGTCAGCTCCCCAGCTGAATGCTTTTCTTCTGGTTTACCAGCTGATTTATTCCCAAAGCAGAGTAGTTTCTTGATTGATTAGTGACTCTGTGACAATCTGTTAGAAAGTATTTTGGGGAAGGGGTAAGCAGGCCTTGTATAAAGCTATCTTACTCTTCTTGAACACCAGTATCTGCTTTCTTTTCCTTTGAGGGAGGTTCAGGGGAGAAAAAAATCAACAAACTTTAAATGTATCTGTTAATTCTCAAGTTGAGATTTTAGTCCTTTTGTTTGGAATGATTTTTTTTTTTCCTCCCCAGAGGAACACATTTTTGTAGATCATGGACTGTGACTAGAGGAAAAACAGCAGCAGCAAGTGAACTGCTGGGAGAAGATGCACACATTTTCAGCTGCTGTTGTGAATTACAGCCAAAAAATGAAATCCATAAAGACACTTAAAGTACAGAACGAATAAGAGTGTTTCTAAATAGTTGGAGTCTCCATGACATATCAGCAGTTCTTTTGAATGACTTGTGAATTTATAGTAGGTTATGGCTAAAAGTTTTTTTTCAGAGTAAAAGAACAGAGTGTTATTTTTCACCTGACCTCTCTTCTTCCTGCAGCACAAAAAAATAAAAATCAGGATTTCTGATAAAGATAAGGAGGGTCCTGTGAGGACAGCTGGGGGGGAAAAAAAATAAATTCTGACAGCCTCTCAGAAGGACCTACTTGGGAGTCCATTAGTAGTCACAGGTTCAATTTGAGATCATGAGAAAGCTTTTAGTTCAGAGAAGCCAACCATCCCCTGCTTCAGGTTTGTCCTGAAGAAGCTCTTGTTCTCAGATGGTCACTTCAGCTAAGTTGCATCTGTGCCACTCTGGAAAACGGATCTGAGAGTAATTTGCTGAGAGGAAAACAATTTCCAACCCTACTTGGAGTACCTGGGGTATATGTGGGCTGTTAAAACTGGTAAATGGGCAAAGGATTACACAACAACTTTTAACTGCAGGTTTAGCTCTTGTTTCTAAAAACTGTGGTCAGATTTTTCCTTTTGAACATCCAGCCCTTCAGGTATGGGAATCAATCCCTTGCTGGACAGCTAAGAGTTTCACACTCTTAAAGAGTGGTTTTGAGGGGTCAGCCTCACCCCAGCATTATGTTTGGAGCGGACATTATCTGAACTTGAAGCCCTTTTCATTGTAACATGGCAAGATAAGCTACTTTGCTAGAGGAAACAATGTGATGTTAAAAAATAAGGTGGTAAATATGTGCAAAGCTGAGTGACTTTAGGAAAAGAAGGGAATAAATACAGGAAGGGAAAAAAAGGTAGGTAAACTGACTCTGGTCAAGATTTTGACAAGAATGTAATAACCTTAAATGAGGTTTGTCCCCAGCAGACACTGAAGACATCCTGACCTTTTTTAACTGTGATTTATTCATCTTGGGAATGGCTTTTGTACCTCATCCATTCTGTGACGGATAGGCAGGAGTAATTTCTTTCTCAATACAGATGAGTACACTGTGGTAGACTCCATTTGCCACACTGACAGGAGCAGAGTGCCATCAGCCACAGAGTTAACTGAAAAAATATTTTCCTTTTCAGTCTTGCACTCTAACATGTACATGATGTATGAGTAACAGTAGGATGGGGGAAGGTTACTGATTTGTATGAAACTTGAGTCAACAAATTTCCTCTAGTGTCTGAGATCTGGAATCACAAGGAAAAGGAGTAACTCTGGCTTTCCTTGAAAGAATTCAAAGAGGGGAAGGAAAAAAAAAAAAAAGGCAGTGAAGAACATTTTCCCCAAAATTCCACTCGTGCTTTTTCTCCCATAACACAATTTTGTAGATTTTGCTTGCACATATGCTGCTTCTACCTGTAGTTTCTTCAACTGTCATGATCTTTATAGGCTGAATTTGGTTTTTATGATTGTCTTGTCACATGGATGTTCTTGCTAGTAGTAAAGGACAGCCCTTTAGAAGGGGCAATTATATCCAGCTTTTGTTTCAAAATATTGCAGACCTCAGTTTTCACATACTTTTTCCTTATGTATGTCTTCGGGGTGAGAGTGGGAAACGCAGGAAGGGAAGAATGAGATAGTTGAACTGAAGGTGACATTAAAATTTGAGCTTATTGTACTTCAAAATATGCAAACAGAATTAAATCTTGTGTTGTTGAACGTCAGAGATTTAAAAAACAAACTAACAAACAACCTAAACTCCAGAATTCTTGTCGTAGGTAAGAGTAGGAAAGGATCTGTAGTGAAGATTTGTAACAACAGGGTTTATAAACCGAAGGGCTTTTTCAGGCACAAATAAGGTACTCACTGGCTCTGGTCACTAAGCAGTCACCAGAAGACTACACCAGGTCATCCATTACAAGCTGTCCTGTCTGTTGCAGTATATAGGCAAGTTTCACATCAGGACAGATGTGATGGTGATTCTATTCTGCAGTTCTTTGCTGCTGACCAGAAATGTATTCCAGAAAAACAAACAAACAAATAACGTGTCAGGTAACATAGTGTTGGCAAAGCATCCATAAATAGAGGAGGAGAGAGGGGTGAGAAAGAAAAGTGTGAGGATACTGGCCCCAGCAGAACAACATACTTTTCTATTCTATCCTTACCCACTTATGCACCGAACTGCAGTCCAGCACAAAAATGCTTTGCAAACTATCACACAAACCGTTTTTGCCAAGACAATCTTGCTGTTCAAGCATTTCTTTTTGCGAGTAGGTGAAGCCCATGTGAAGGTGGGTAGCTGCTATTAGATACTATAGATTTCTTCAGGGGATCCTTCTGAAATTCAGTAATAAATTCCCAGTCACCTGAAGGCAGCTCTAAGACATGATTTCTTCTGCTGGATTAACACTGCTGTGGGCTTTCTAGAGAACTAATCTCAGCTGAGGTAGACTTTGCATCTTTGTGTTGGTTTTCTCCAGCTTTGTTTAGTAAAAGCTTGAAATCCACTTGTCTCTTTACAGGTCTTGGTCTACTGGAGATTTTAATTGATACTAGCTATCAGTACACTGCAGACCAAAGCAAACATGCAGTGGTATAGTCTGTGATACCTCTTGGCTTTAGGAAATTCAGGACCCCAGCCAGGATGTCTTTCAAACAGAGTGAATACCGTAGGGCAGAAAGTTTCAGGAGTTGAGGGGTTTTTAAGGCGCTTGCATACCTGGACAGCGAGTCATCACTTCAGTGATCCGTATGGAATTCTGTTGCTGGCTCTTTTGGGATTTGCTTGGTATCTCCGCTTCATTCAGGAGTCTTTAAAATGGGCAGGTGAAAACCTGTTACACAAAGCCTGTGGTATCTACCAAAGTTTGCCTGCTTTTTCTGGAAGGTTGACAAAAGAGAGGTATGTTGATGGTGGTTTAGGAAGCTGAAATTAATAAATAATATATTGATAATTTTCTCCTTTCCTCTTTTTCCAGTGTGGCAAATGGTGACTTCCCAGGACTTTGGCCTGATTGGTTTCAGGAGAGACCTCAGTGACTGTAACTCAATATAAGGCAGTATGGGCAAACTGATGGGTCCTCAGCTCAAAACACAACTCTGTGTACTGCCTTATGCCAAGGGATTGTTTTCACTAATGACGTATTTTAAACATAACTAGTAACCTCTGAAAAAGACCCATCTTACTGCTATATTTATGTCACCAAAACAAAACTGGTTTTATGTTAGTTTCACAGGACCCCCTAAGCCTCAAAGGTGTCTCCTGAGACTGGCTGTTTGTTCCCTGTCTACATTTGCTCTGCTGCTATTGAAAATAGAAAACTTTGTCATACTGGGAAATGACTATGGGGGTGACATCAAATATACTGTACTTCATATCAGAATGAATGGAGGTTCTGTGTGGTTTATTTATTTATTTTTCAATTTTGTATTTAATTGTAAGAGAGCTTCCTTTTATTTGTATAGATATACAGCTACAGAATATGAAAATTCTACCACTGATTTTTGAACTTGCTTATTCCATGATAAACAATGTCTTGGGATTTGACAGCTGCATGATAAAAGCTTTGGTATTTGCAGGAGAAGAACTTGGCAGGCGAGGATGGTTTAATTTCTTTGCACCACTTGCTGCTACTGGAATTTTGACATATTTTTTTTCTCCTTTTATATTTAGTGATTCTTTCCTTCTTTCACTTTCAAAAGGTAATCTACCACTGCCTCTTTGCTTTCATGACTGTTTGCTGCTGACCTTTAACAAGTCCTGTAAATGTTACACTAGGTTTGTGCACTTTTTAACAAATAAGGAAGTGATAGAGCTGGTAAATGTTCCAGTATCAGTGAAGCTTTTTTAATTGTGTAGTGGCTGTAAAGGGATAAAAGGGATAGCCATTACAGCAGCATTCTTTCTTGAAGGGCTGTTGCCTTTTCAGTAGTTTCCCTATAATTCCAGTTTGACTGCTCATTTCCCTTTTTCCCCTTAAAATGGTGGCTGATACGCTGCATTCACTTGAAGAACAACTGTGGTACTCTGAATCATTTCCACCAGCCTTAGTCTCCAGACCAGAATTGTTCTTGTTTGCGTTGGTTGCTTTCCCTCATACCTTTGCCTGCTCCTTACTTCTGTCTATATGGAACTCATGATAAAGCAGAGATGTACTGTGAGACACTAAAGTAGCTCTCTTACTTTTTTTTAATGTGTAATACATTTGGGTATTTAATTTCAAGCCTGGCATTAAATTTATTAAGTTCAATAATTCTTAAAAAAATGCCCTTAATTAAACCGTTTCACGCTGCTAACCAAACACAACTTTCCTGTCTCAGAAATGTAACAATGCTGCTGCTTAGCTTGTGAGCTAAAATTGTAATGGCCTCTGTGACAGTGGCCAACATGTTGTGATGTTCTCAGAGCTTAAGATTCATTTCAGTGGATGAAAATCTATTTGTAACCAAATGAGTGATTCTGATATTAACAAGATGCCAAGTGCTGTAGAATTTTTCAGCTGATGGTGGATAATAAGTGCATTCTTAATGGAATGCTGACACCTCTTCCATGCTTTTCCTTC
The DNA here is from genome assembly GCA_013399075.1 of Chloroceryle aenea. Lineage (NCBI taxonomy): Eukaryota > Metazoa > Chordata > Aves > Coraciiformes > Cerylidae > Chloroceryle > Chloroceryle aenea. The sequence goes on from VWZY01007081.1 coordinate 28,734, forward strand.
TCAGAGGGCTTAAATAATCATTTGAAATCACCTTAGGAATTTTAATCCTTACTAAGTGCAGTGTTTATTCTTTGGTTTGCTCCCTTCTGCTAAGCCGACAGTATTTGGCGTTGCTGCATCAGAGATCATGGCTTCTAGATGCCTGGAAGTAATCACCTGGTGGTGTTTCTTATTCAAAGAGAAAAGAAAGTCCAGTTTGTGGTGTTCTACCCAAGAAAACCCTAAGCACTGTCATAGCACTGCCTAAATTGGGATCCATCTCCCAAAGACAACTAAAAAGAAATTTTAAATTTTTTTTTCTTCTTCTTAAGATGAATGTGCTTGATCTGCTGTCTTCTGTGGCCTAAATTTAGCCTCGTAAGAACTGCTTGTCTATGTAGTATTAGTTTCCAGCCTACCTACCACATTTAAGGAAATGCAAAATACATTTCAATGTGTAATGCCTGGATGGTTTATAGAATGGCTGAAGAGCAACCTCAGTGAGAAGAAGGCTTCCTTCTTCATAGATTCATTAGGGTTGGAAAGGGCCTCTAGAATCATAAAGTCCAACCTTCATCCTAACATCTCTCTATCCATTAGACCACAGCCTCAATGCTACATCCACTCATTTTTTAAACAACTCCAGGACTGATGATTCCACCACTTCCCTGGGCCGCCCGTTCCAGTGCCCAACCACTCTCTCAGTGAAGAATTTCTTCCTAATATCTAATCTAAACCTCTCCTGACACAACTTGAAGCCATTTCCTCTCATTTTATCATTAGTAATTTGGGAGAAAAGACCAACACCAGCCTCCATACACCCTCCTTTTAGGTAGACCTTATTGCTCTCTACAACTCTCAGCCTCCTCTCCTCTAGACTAAACAACCCCAGTTCCCTCAGCCTCTTCTCATAAGGCATGCTTTCCAGCAGCTGATCAGTCAGTATTTTTAACTGAGATATAATGGGCTGGGTAACAGCTTCAGTTTTTGGTGTGTCTATGTTTGCATAACTGGTCAGATGGCTTAATTCCCAGTTCTGCCATTCATTCTTCCAGCATCAAGGTCTCTCTCTGGGTCTGAATAACCACACCTTTATGGTACTGGGCCTTACATTCACAAACTGGCATATGCTAAAAAAGAATAATCTGTCTTAATTTTTAACTTGCCAAAGAAACATATTTTTCTTTGTTTTTAATGTTTCATTGGTTCCCATCAAGCTGTTAAAATTAAATGAGAAGCATGTTTGGGTTGATTATGATCTAAAAGATCATATTTCTACCATGGGCAGCCTGCCCAGTACTAGAGATAGCAATGTGGTAGTTTATCATTTAAAAAACTACCAAGATGCCTTTAAATTGCTTTATTACTTAGTAGCCAGTATGCAGTGCAAATGAGTAGTGAATTTTGTATCTTACCATGTAATATAAAATTTTATAGTAGCAAAACTAGTCTTAAGACTGCCTTAGTCAATAATGAACTCCAGTGTAGAGCTAGGTAAGGAAATGTGGACCTTTCTTCTAATACATCTGGTCGTGTTTTCTGAAGCAGGTCTTTAACTTCCATTCACAAACATCTCTTGCACTTGCAACCTAACAGCAAGTTCTGATACAATCCTTACATTATACCATAAATCACAAGGAGGGGAAAGTGTCTAGAAAAGTTTTCATGGGCGTATGCTGTCTACTGCTGTACCCATCCAGACTTTCTCATCCACTTTGAGAACTCCTGGTATTTCTTTTTGGTATGGGAAGACAATGTGGATTTTTATTCTTTGCTGTCAATAAGCAGGTTAAATTTCAAAACTGGTCTCATTTGTCCTATGAAAGATGTGAAATTGTTCTGAGGAGATTTTACAGCTGATACTGGAAAGAGGAATTTCTGCTTGAGCAATGTTGTTTTTCCTGGCAGTACCCAAGAGGTGTGAGTCCTTTGGTCAAACTTGTATATATTATTAGAAAAGTAGTTAATTGGAAGCCTAAGGTGCATGACTGTGGTATCTGACCTGAACTGGATCCCTTGAGTTTGATCCATTTTTTGCTGTTCTGTGTATGCTCTTTCAGTGTCTGCAACTTTTGATTTAGCAAATATGACCTAGTGCATATAAAAAAAAGCCAAGCCACAAAGCAAACAACTCTGTTGCTACTGACGTTACATTTTAATTGGACTATTGTATAGCTTAGACAATGGGCCTTGAGGGAACAGCCAATTACTTTGTATATCTGTCTAAAAGCCTTTTCATTATAGAATACTGATTAAGATTATATAGCTTCATATTGTTCCATGTTATTGATTTCTACCAACCCCAAGCTGATGGTCTCATTCATTGACAATTACCTTTTTTCCCGTGTTTCAGAAAATTGACATGAGCAACCCAAAGTGTTAAGTTCAATTTGAGCTAGGTATCAGTGTGCCTGTTTAATCTTTAACAATACCCATTAGGCTCCCTGTTTTAATTGTACACAGGCCATAGAGGCATCTCCACAGGGAGGCTATGACCCTCTCAGCATAAGGAAAGCAAAGATAGTCTTTACAGAAATAACGGGGAGTATCTGTTGTAGAATTTTTTGCCCATCTGTGCTGACAGGAGAAAATCGATATTTCACCTATCACAGATGCTGCAGTAAAGTTTGGGGCCACTGACATGTACCAGCTTACTTGAGTTGTACCTTTAATTTGTTTCATGGTATGTGTCTTGCTGGAGCTGTTGGTTGTAAGAAATGAAATCTTTGTCTTACATGTCAGAAACCTAAAGCACAGAACTATTTAGTTTGGAAGGAGGAGCCTTATGTATGAAATGTGAAGCTGGTTGTTTTTTGTTATTGTTGTTTTGTTAGATGAAGATTTCCAATGTTCAGGACTCCCAACTTCTCAAAAATACTTGTGTATCTTGTGTAAAGCAGTCAGCCTTTATCAATGGTAGCTACAGCTACCTTTCTAGCAGCTTCTTCTAGCTCTGCTGGCTGCAACTAGTTAGTCCTCCAGCTTCCATGTCCCAACAGACACAGCAACACTGTTCTTTAATTTCAGTCATTGTGGAAATGGCAGTACAGAGCTGGAGGACATCAGCATGCTGATAGTGCCACTGCCCCATTTCCTCATAAGCTTTTCCTCAGCTGCAGTGAGGTCCTTTTGTATCTTCGGAAGAGATGCTCTGGGGCAGAGAAGCAATTGGCACAAAAACCCCTTTGTGTTTTATCAGAGAATCAAGAAAGGGGCTACTTGAGAGCAGCTCTACTGAGCTCAGCTACTCTGTGCCAGTAGGACTTTATGATAATCAGTGGCATCAAAGGTTTTCTCATTGTGTGTACTCTTTGCTCAGACAAAGAGCGAAAATTAGCAATACCGTGGTGCTTGATTTTTAGTTGGCATTTATTGGTCTTACACAGTGGCTTGGTGCTATGAAGTTAATCATATGCAAGGGTTATACATTTGCAGATCCTCCAAAGAAATGTTATTTTTCCACAACCTCTGTCGTCTTGTGCACCTCAGTGCCCCACTGTACTCCACTTGCATGCCCTTGAGAAAAGCATAATGAATTGCATTTGTCTTGGAAAGCTTTGTCTTCTGCCTCATCTGATGCTGCTGCTTCCCTCACTGGCACACGTTACTAAGAGTAAGTGCGTCCTGCAACTACTCCTCAGGGTGAGGTTGCAGGAAAATTGTGTGCCAGTATGAAATTCATTTGGAGCATGCAGTGCCATATGCCTGCCTTTGCTTTGAAACCTTCTTTGTTACTGGACAAATTCAGAAGGCGAAGAGTAACCTATACTTACTTTTGCAAGGCCAAAGGTCAGTTGATTCAAAGTGTAGAAGGAGGTGAAAAATGTCATATTTTTAATTTCAAAGATTTACAAGGAACTTCACTTAGTTTCTTAAAAATGATTAGTTAGGGACAGTCTTCCAGGGCCTGCCCCGACCACTGCTGCTGTGTGTTGTTTCACAGAACTCCTCTTTCCATCTTCTCATTGCAGTTCTGTTTCACTGGGTAACCTCAATGACTCAGAATCAGGTCTTACGAGAGTTTCTCAGGAAGCTTGTGTTAATTTAGATTGATGTAGCCTTCAGAATGTCACAGGTACTTTCCAAGTAGATGCTGTAATCTCTCTTACCCAAAAGTTATTAATTCACTGATTATTAATTGTATCAGTGTTATCCTTAAGAAATTGTGACTAGGACTTAAGTATTCAAACTTTTAGAGCTGTTCCTCTTTATGTTCTTCATATTTTCTTTCCTTTTTTTTTTTTTTCCCTGATGTGGATTTTAATGAAAGATCATTATAATTTTACTTGGAAATATTTTCTTTTGCTCCTGATAAGTATATCACTGTAAATATCTACTGTTTTGTTTTGTTCAGTCAATCTCTCTAAGAACAAAAGAGATTTATAGTTCAATTACAGACACTTTGATCTTTAATGAGTTGTGATAGAGGAGATGGTAGCAATCTTCAGTGAGACAGAATTTGTTACTACAGTTTTCCAAAGAAACAGTTACAATGTTGATTATGCTGATGAGTTTAAATATTAATTTTAGCTTCTCTTCAGGTTAAATAGTCAATCCATTTGAAGTTGACTTCAAAATATCTGCTGACTTGAAAGCATCAGAGTTGAGTTCCCACAGCCTCACTTCCATTTCTTGTCTTGATCTCATTTAGGATTGACTCCCTTCTGTTTCATTTCAGGATAATATTAAGGAAGAGGTGGTTGTTTTGGGGTTTTGTTTCAGAGTTTTACCCTCTCTGTGTGTGTTTTCTGGTATTAACAACCCTCCTTTGCTTTATTTGGTTCTACTTAATGGTTTTGGAAGGGTGAAATCATAGAATAGTTTCAGTTGGAAGGGACCTTAAAAGTCATTGAATTCCAAGCCCACAGTCATGGGCAGAGAGACATCCCATTAGATCAGGTTGCTCAAAGCCCCGTCCAACCTGGCCTTGAATGCTTCCAGGGTTGGAGCATCCACAACTTCAGCACTGGGCAGGCTATTCTGCCTCACCACCCTCACAAAATATAATTTCTTTCCTAATATCTAACCTAAATCTACCCTCTTTCAGTTTGAAACCATTATCCCTTGTCCTATCACTACACTCCCTGAGAGTCCCTCCTCATCTTTCCTGTAGGCCTCTTTTAGGTACTTGAAGGCGGCTATGAGGTCTCCCCAGAGCCTTCTCTTATCCAGGCTGAACAACCCCAACTCTCTCCATCTCTCCTCATAGAGGAGGTGCTCCAGACTCTGATCATCTATATGACTGTCCTCTGTACCCATTGAGTAGGTCCATGTCCTACTCATCACTGTTTTCCACTTGGAACACTGAACCGTTGACCACAGCTCTTTGAGCGTGACCATCCAGACATTTCCTTACCCACTGAGTGGTCAGCTGTCAATTCCATGTCTCTTCAATTTAGAGACAAGAATGTCATGACGGACAATGTCAAGTGCTTTGCAGAAGTCTGGTAGATGACATAAGTTACTCTTTCCTTATTCCCTAGTGCCATAACCCTGTCATGAAAGGCCACCAAAATTGTGGCATGATTTGTCCTTAATGAAGCTATATTGGCTGTCATCTGCCATCTCCGTATTTTCCATGTGCCCTTACAAAGTTTTCAGGAGGATCCACTCCATGATCTTTTCAGGCCATAGGAGTGAGGCTTACTGTCCTGTAGTTCCCTGAGTCGTCATCTTTTTTTT
>VWZY01007081.1:34422-65087 GCA_013399075.1 Chloroceryle aenea
TTTTCCTCCCCTTTTTAAAAATGGGGCTTATGTTTCTCTTCTTTCCAGTCAGTGGGAACTTCACCAGACTGCCATGACTTCTCACATACTGTGGATGGTGGCTTAGTGACTTCATCTGCGAGACCCATGGATGCATCTCACTAGGTCCCATGGACTAGTGCGCCTTCCTGTCCCTTAGATGGTCTTGAAAGTGATCTTCTCCTGCAGTGGGTGGTTCTTCATTCTCCCAGTCCCTGCCTCTGCCTTCTGCAACTTGGCTAGCGTGACTGGAGCACTTGCTGGTGAAGACTGAGGGGAAAAATTCATTGAATACCTCAGCCTTCTCCTTATCCCAGTACAAAAGGTACAATAAACTTCAAGCTTTTTGGGGTTCTTACTGAAAGGACTTGAAGCTTGGCGGGTCAGCTATTTTTTTTTAATTATGTTTTTTTTTAAAGCCATTGACACAGGCTGAATTGGTGTGACGCCCCAGGCCTGCCACTGCTGAATTTGTCCAGAGCACGAAGAATCTTATTACAGAATGCGCTTGAAGCTTGAAGTATAGATGGTATGGTGACTGCATTGACGGTTAACTTGTGCACCTGATGTGATGAGTCAGTGTCATCAGTGCATTTAATGTCTCTGTTTGCCAGCATTCGCATTCATGTGCTTGAGTGATGGAGATGATAATGAATCATACTTCATTTACTGGTGTCCTATCACTTTCTCTGGCTTTGTGGACTTTTCAGTTGAATCTCAAAGAGCAATTACTAGGAAAGAATGAAGCCTATGTGCATAAATAAGGGTCAGAGAATTTGGAGGGACTCTGAACATTGTTTCACCACAGAAAATGGGTTGTTTTCCTTTCTTTGGTTTTTCTGAAATACTGTTATGTGTCATGTCTTCTGCTTTTTAAAAGAGTAGTATAAGATCCTGGGTTGCAGGTTCAGCCACAGAAATTCATAAGGTAAGTCTTGTCTGTGCTCATTTGTCCACTTCTTGGTTGAAAAATAAAGTAGATGTGGTTGCTATAGTTTGAAAATTAAACAGAAGCTGTGATGTTTAAATACTTTGCACCAAAATGGTTCCGTGATTCCATCTATATCAGGAAAATGCAGTCTTGTACTAGTAAAGATCTGGAGAGGTTTTAAGCTCATTATTGCTTAAATAATGCTATACTAAATTAAATTTAATGTATGAATTATTTATTATTTAAATTCAGGACTTCTAGAACATTGGCAAAATACTTCTGTCAGATGTCTGGCACCTACTGTCCTATTTCTTTCTCTTCCCTGCTGTCCTCCCTGGCAGAAATAGTGCAGAAGAATGTGGTTGGTGGCATAACCATGTGAATGTAAGTCAGCCAGACCAGTGCCTGTTCTGAAGGTGCTTCTTGTTGCACCATCATATGGTCTGAAAGTCACAAAAGCCCTGGAACAGACTGCCCAGGGAGGTTGCGGAGTCTCCTTCTCTGGCATAACAAAAGCCCACCTGGATGGAATCCTGCATAACATTCTTCAGGCAAATCTGCTTTGGTGAGGGGGTTTGACTAGATATCTAGAAGTCCCTTTTGACTCCAACTACTCTATGATTCTGTACTGGGCTCTTCTGGGGGCTGCTATTTGTAATTGTGTAGGTCGCCACTGGAACAAGATAGACTTTTTTTTTTTCTCCAGTTTGTTATTTTATCCTTTTGGGCATCAATCTTTCTTTCAATTGATTTGAAAAATTAAAAGCAATTAGAAAGTTTTAATAGAAGGCTGAACATCAGATAAACTTGCTACCCGCTAACAAAATCACCAGAAGACAGAGCTTCCTATAGGGAGTTAGAGGGGATGTAAAGAGAGCCGGGTTGGAGTTTCTTCCCTGAATTATCATTATGCTGTGTAATGAAGCAGAAGCTTACACAGCCATGAACTAATTTGTTATGGCTCCTCATGTGGTCTGTCGTCCAGCTGGAGAGAGGTGAAGAGATGACAGTAGTTTGTTAGGAAAGGGAAGGAAGAAGCTTTCTTTAATAACTTATTTGAAATTTTGGATTTTCTAATGCCATCTTTGTTTAAAAGCTGTCTGAATTAAATCAGTTGTGTCTGATCTATAAATTGCTAGTCCTTATGTCCTTTTTATTCACTCCTTTTGAACATCATGAGTGCAAAAGAAAAGGTGACTAAATACCAACAAGCGATGTTGCTCACACACTGCAGCAATCTGTTACCAGCTTTAACAGTAGGATGTTGTTTCAAATCTGTTTAAATGAGAAATATGTTTATCAGAAGGGTGTTGAGCTGTTCTTACTTTGTGATTCCTTAATTTTTAATGTGTAATGATTCTGCTGAAAGCACTTCGCTTCCCATTTTTCTTAAGGCACTGCAATGTTCATTAATAAGAGCAGCACTGTTGTAAGGTGCAATGTGTTGCTGTATTAAATAATATATATTTGAAAACTGCATTTAAAGTGATGTTTTGAAGGTATGTTTCCCATGAGTGAAACACAGGAACCTGCTACTTTATCCTTAATTCACCTTGTTAAATTACAGATTGCAAGAAATACAGGAAGAGAAACATCTGAAGAAGGTTGTTTTCTGCCTGTGTTTTATATCATATGCAATCTGTTGTTTTTAACACAAGTGGCAGAGAATTTTCTAGTTTTTGGTGGTTGTTGTTTGGGTTTGTTTGTTTGTTTTTAATTAACAAATCTTAATTTATTTTGCAATGAGAAATCTGATGAAATGTGCTTAAAGGAGAATTCCCCCCTGTAGCTCAGAAATCTCTTAAACATTTTTCTAGAAAAACATGAGTAAGGGTTTCATCTTTGAATCCGAACAGTCTGGATGTGGAAGTCAGGTCCTTTAAGGTCCACACAAGTCTGATGCACCAGGTACTTAAGTTGCTTGATGGCTCACCATTCTGGTAGGTGAGGTCTGTGTACAGATGCAGTATTTAACCTTTTCATATGTAAAAAGCTATCTTTATTTTATTGTTTGTCTTATGCTTCCTTTTAGAGTTCCTTCTTTGGGATTATGGAGTCCTTGACTGAGATTTCAGCACCAAAACAAGCATATGTGCTAGCATGAATCACAATTGCTACCAGCTTTGTTTGCAAGTGGTCCCAGAGTGCAGCTCTGTCTCTCACAATCTGGCTTTTCTGGCATGGGGCTCATCTGCTTTCCCTTGATATGGAACAAGGATTTTTTTTCTGAAGCCCTTGATCACTCAACACCTTTCCCTCCCCTGCGTGAAGAGTAGTGAAACCAAGAGCACAGAGCCAAAGTCTGTCATTTCTCCTTAGCTTCTCAAGGACTTTTTGGAGGAAATAAATATCCAGTCCCTTTGTTGCAGCAAAGGGGATGATACCTACTTGTCACTGCCAGCCATTCTAGCTCTTTTCATTGGCTTTTAAAAAATGCTCATGGTACTTAGAAACAGCACTGGAATACTCCCAGTTTTTGGTATTTTAATTTTTTTTACATACCTGGAGAGTGGCACAGAGTTCCTCTGGCTGTTTTAGACAAGCAGTGCCCTCTTGCTGAAAATAAATAGGCTGAACATATGTGCTTCCATTTTTTTTTTTTGAGTTTGTCAGAATGAGCTTGGACAAACTGGTAGCTGGAGGATATTTAACCATTGGAGCTTTCAACAGCACATGCTTGTCAAAAAACATGACATTTGTATGAATTGAATCTGCTGGTGTTTGTTGCCTCTTGCTGTTGTGTGGGAAAAGATGGTGAAGAACTCTTCTGTTTAACCGTGTCGTTTAAGTGTGTGGCCTGCTGCAGTTACTGTGTCTACTGAAGTTCAAGACTAATTATTGGTAACTGGTTAGTGACTGGGTTCTTGATTTATCCAGTGCAGACTGCTTAACTCCCTGCTTGCTGAAATCTACAAAAATCAGTAGAAGAGGAAAAAAGGCAGAAACTCCTCAGTTAATAAAAGGCCAGAGGTAAATGAAACACTAGCAAAGCAGTGAGTGATGCCTTGGAGCTGAATTCTGGTACTGTCTGGCAGGTGTTGAATGCTTAGTGTTTTATAACCAGTGGTTCCAAAAAAATTGTGGAATTTTGGGTCATGATCAAAAAAAGTGCAGCCATGTCTCTAGTAGAAAGACAGTCTTCAAACTACTGAAGCTGATGACTGAAAGGAAGACTCTGAACTGATAATTGTAAGAAAAATGTAACTACCTTGTGGGATCTCTCACTGTGGTGGGTATCCCTTCTTGGGTTTTAGGAATTTGCTTGTTCTGAAAGATGGTATTGAGGCTAGCAGGAAAGGAATATAATTTGTGAATTAATTTCCCCTCTACAGAGGACTGTCTTTGTGCTTTATTGGTCCTGGATGAGTGTGTGGACTTTGTACCAGAGCACTCTGTAGGCGCTTTCAGACAGGAATACATAGATTAAAAAAATGCACATACAGAGTAGTGGAAATAAATGCTTTGTTAGACTGAAGAAAGAAATTATCTCGTAAGCAAACAAACTATGCTGAATGTACACAAAAATAAAGGGTGGTGACTGTAGTGCAGGTAAAAGGAAGTGATCCATTTAATTGGATAAAGCTATAATACATGTGTCTGACAAAAAAAAAAAAGGAAAACCTCTTCCTTGTCCCACACAGCAGCAATCCAGAACAATGATTCTTTGTATGATTCTTTGTATGATGAACTCTGTGAATGTTGATGCCAGGTTCTGAAAGTGAATCCACATGGTTCCATATTGCGCTTCCTTGTAATGTTGGCTAAATGAAATTTCCTCCCTGAGAGCCTGTTTAACAGCCCCTTCGATCACTCCACATAACAAGAAGATTCATCTCTCAATGTCTGTCTGCTGTTACTGTGCCTTTTTGATTTCAGAATAGTAAACCAATATGCTATTGCAGCAGGTCAAACACTGTTAGGCCCTTAATATGTACCTTGGGCATGAGAGAAGGCACCTCTTCTTACTTTAAAAGTAAATCCGTGTCTTAGATGTGTTAGAGGATAATTGAGGCAGGGAATATTTTAATGGTGTTCTTCTGAAGATACTCTTGAGTTACTTTGTTTAGTGTGTATGGAGTACAGTTTAAATATAGAACTCTGATTTCCTCCCTTCAGCCTTACCAGTGTTGCTTATAGAGCAACTCCCTTTAAAATCTAAATAGGCAGCTGTTAAACTGCCTATTTTAAGTAATTCTCTTAAACCTTAAGTAATGGTTAGGATGTGATGCACTTAGGAACAGCAGCATAAGGTGTTACCAGCTACAGACACGTGTTTGCTGTGACTGTCTCTACTGTAGATAATAGTTTGAAGTGCATCTGTTGTTTAGCTGCTTTAGACCAGTCCACTGTCTTAAACTGCTGAAAAAAGTGGGTTTGAACTGGATTGTGAATTAAGGTGCGGGTACACACACACTGGCTTGGCTCTGTAATGGAGGTTGTGACCTCTGAAAGTGGTAACATTCCCACATGTATTTTCCTGGAGACTTTTTTTGAAGGTACAGCATTGCTTTCATAAGTCACCTCATTTATAGTGTGGCTTTGGGTCATGGAGTGCAAGGGGCAGTTTTAGTGGCCAGAAGACAGGAGGATGTTGGCACTTCAATATGTTCTCAAATTAATCCTCTCAAAGATGCATAGCTGAAGGAATGTGGTATATCAAAACCCTTGCTTTTCTTCACTGTTTTGTTAACACATTTGAACCTAGATGGAAACCTGTTTTCAGATAGAATCATAGAATAGATTTTCCTCTGTACCCACTTGAGTAGATCCATGTCCTCCTTACATTGGGTGTCCCAGAGATGAATGCATTACCCCATGTAGGGCCTCATGACAGTGGGGTAGCAAGGGAGAATCACCTCCCTCGACCTGCTGGCCATTATTCCTCTGATGGAGCCCAAGATACAATTGGCTTNTTTCTTTAGCACTAAGGCTTCTATTTACATGTGTAAGTAGGCTCATTGACTGCTTGACGCCAGTAAACTGATGCATGCATGTATGTTGGTTGTTCTGAAGACCTAAAGAATCACAGGAGGGTTTGAGTTGGAAGGAGGAACCTTAAAGATCATCTATTTCCAATCCCTCTGCCCTGGCCGAGGACACCTCCTACTAGACCAGGTTGCTCAAAGCCCCATCCAGCGTGGCCTTCAACACTTCAGGGAGGAGACATTAAAACTTCTCTGGCCAACCTGTTCCAGTGTCTCACCAATGTCATGGTGAAGAATTTCTTCCTTATATCCAATCTAAATCTACCCACTTTCAGTTTGAAGCTATTTCTATCTGTCCTATCGCTACACACCCTTGTAAAAAGTCTCTCTCCAGATTTCTTGTAGGCCCCCTTTAGGTACTGGAAGGCTTCTATGCGGTCTCTCTCTCTCTCATATCTTCTCCAGGCTGATCAACCCCAACTCTCAGCCTCTCCTTATAGGGGAGGTGCTCCAGCTGCCTCATCATCTTTATGGCCTTCCTCTGTACCCACTTGAGTAGATCCATGTCCTCCTTACATTGGGTGTCCCAGAGATGAATGCATTACCCCATGTAGGGCCTCATGACAGTGGGGTAGCAAGGGAGAATCACCTCCCTCGACCTGCTGGCCATTATTCCTCTGATGGAGCCCAAGATACAATTGGCTTGCTGGGCTGCAAGCACACATTATCAGCCCACATCCAGCTTTTCACCCAACAGTACCCCCAAGCCCTTCTTGACAGGGCTGTTCTCAATCCACTCACTGCCCAGCCTGTATTTGTGCTTGGGATTGCCCCGATCCATGTGCAGGGCCTTGCACTTGGCCTTGTTGAACTTCATGAGGTTTACGTGGGCCCATCTCTCAAGCCTGTCAGGGTTCCTCTGGATGGCATAACTTCCCTCCAGCGTATTAACTGCACCACGCAGCTTGGTGCCACTGGCAGACTTGCTGAGTGTGTGCTCAACGCCACTGTCAGTGTCACTGTCAAAGATGTTAAGTAGCATTGGTCTCAGTACTGACCCCCATGGAATGCCACACATTACTGTTCTCCACTTGGACATCGAGCTGTTGACCACAACACTCTGAATGCAACCATCCAACCAATTCCTGGTCCATCCGTCACCTCCGTGTCTCTCCAGTTTAGAGATAAGGATGTCAGGTGGGACAGTGTCAAGTGCTCTGTGCAAGTCCAGAATGTTCACCTTCATGGTCCTCAAAAGTTTATGGTGTTGCAGTGGAGCTATATGATGGTTACGTACATACTTTAGTCGGTGTCGCTTGTCACCCTTCTTCTCCATAAGGTTTCTTGAAAGCAAAAGCTAACACTACTGCTTATAAATTGTATTAATTTTTAAAAGTTATATAGTCTTATTATCTTCAATACTTGTGTAGCTTGTCCTTAGCCAGCTGTCACAGTAGGTCTCTGCTACACTGACAGCTGTACTAACTTTTTAACTTCAAATACCGTGAACATAAACATGTCCTGCCAACCCTGCTTTTTAAACCAAACAGTGCAAATAGGAGACACATGTCATAAGGCAACGTGAGAGCTCTGATCCTCTCATCCTCTACTTTCTTCTTAATGTCTGTCAGTTGGCAGTTTCTGTAATGCTAAGTTTTTCCTAAGTTGAATCTAACACCCTAAGACTTTGTTATATTGTATTTTGTTTGACTTTATATAGGCTGAAGTAGCGCTTCTTTTCACTGTACTCTATAGCTTTTCCTCAGGAACATATAGATAATGAAATCTTGCCCCACTGTGAGAGCAGGGGCTTTGACTGTTGTTCTGCATTATGAGGCAGCCAAGCTGAATTCCCTCCTCTGATAAAGAGTATTTTATCCTAGCTCACACTGATTCAGCAGTGCACATACGGAGTCTGTGCTGCCTGCTTTGCAGGATGACTTTCTAATATTTTTATTTCTCTACTTTCAATCCCCCCTCCAATACTGAGAAGTTCTGAGTCAGAACAGCATTCTTCTTCACAATTCTTTGTTATGTTTAGTGCTGATGAGATAGGTACCCTGGAGCTCTACCTTGCACAAAAGCAGACCGTGCTGTGCTGTACGCTGTGCTCAGTGAACTCAGCTTCTAGATGGAAAGCCACCAAAGGGCTAGGAGCTTTTGTTGTTGCATTCACCGCAGCAAGAAGTACGAATATGTTTTGGTCTTCATTTCAGGGACTGTTTGTGATGCTAGTGAACCTGTGAGTGCCTGCAGGACATACTGTTTCTTGGTGTTCAACAACCGTGGTCTCTACTCTTTCCTCTAGTCTGTGTTGTTGGATATCATAAGCAATGCGTAATTTTGTGAAGTTACCTATTTTGTTTTCATTATTGAGAAAATATTAGAACTTTTTCATTCTAATGTTGATGACTTTTGGACTTCCTTGAATTCTTTATGTATAGAAACGGTATGTCTGTGATGTTAAGCCATTTGCTCACAGCCATTGCTACGCAGCTGTGAGTGGAGAATTTAGGTGTTGCATTTCTTTTCTATTTCTTTTATTCAGGTCTCTGGAGAACTGTACTGTTGACCACACGAGAAGTAACATATATAAGAAAACTAGAATATATTCTGGTAGCACAGTTACAATAATTGAGATTGATATAGTTTAAACATGAGGTCAAAGTAACGTGTAAAGTAGGATACTTAGTATGAGATGTTAACTGCAAATAATCTTGGGAGAGGAAAAGTTTGGTCAGTTATGGAGGCTGGTTGTACTCTTCTTCATTTGGATTATCATAAGGTTATGTTCTGGGAGAAGACCAGTGCAGGAAGGCAGGGCCTGTAGACCATGTTGGGAGGAGGGAATTCTTTCTGTTTCCTCTTCAGTAATTTTCCACCTCTCCACAGATTTTGATCTATCTGGGAACCTGAAACTTTCTTTGAGGTACTATACTCTAGGCTGGAAGCTTCAGCACAAAGTGGTGGTGGGAACCTTTACCCTCTCTCCTTATCTTCTTAAGGCAGGGAGGTCATTACACTGATGTGATTCTCCCACATTTTCAATACCAACAGATGCTGCCACTTCCCTTTCCCTTGCTCCTTCTGCAACCCATCTACCAAAAAAACAACCCAACAAACACACAACCTAAAACTTCAAAAGGACTGCATTGATTTGACACTTTTTGAGGAAGAACTTGGCACCAGCAAGTGCCAGAGCAGATAGGCTGCACAGAGGCCAAGGTGCAAATCCAGCAGGCTGCAAAGAAGCACAGAAAAGATGAACATTGAGAGAGTGTGCTATTATTGGTTCCTAACGTTTTGAATATTGCTTGGTTGTGTGTACATTCAGAGTAGCAGTAGGAATGGTGACTGTCTATGGTCAAAAAAAAAAGTTGAAATGGTGCAACACCAGTCTTGCATGGAGTGAAATCTTGGCCCTAGAACAAGATGTCATGCTGCATAGTGGGAATTTACTGTACACCTTCCAAACTTTTCAAACTTCTGAATCTTAAAATGTTCCAGAGAGTCTTCAGTATAAAGACTGGTTGGACCAGTCTGGTGTGTTTCCCATATTGCTTTGTTAGAAATTCTTTTATCTGTGGGGGAGAGAGAAGTGGACATGACACTTCAGGGATTTTAGGATGGGGTCTGGTTTTACTTAAACAGAGTTGCACCAGGGATGCAGTGGAATGATTCAGATGAGTTCTGCTCACTGTGTTTTAATTTTGCAAAAGGAATTCTTAAGCCTGGTTGAATATTAATGAAGCATAACCGGCATATATTCCATGCCACTTCACCTGTTTCTTTCTGTGGCTGTTGTTTCTTTCTTTTACTGAGTCTATGTTTTGAAAGGCAAACCATCCCCAAGGGAATACCTTTCTCAGACAAATTTAATGCAACTGATAACCTCACAGAACTAGTTTTCAAATCCAAGGGCGCTGTTTGATTCTGTAATATTAAAAAAAGAGGGTTAAAGGTGGAAAAGACCTGGAAATTATACTGTCCAGCCCTCAGCTGATGCTTGGGAGTTGAAGCATTAGACCCTTGTGGCATCTGTAATGCTGCAGCATGAGATTGTCCTGACTGATTTGTTCATCCACCTATCATCATCTTGGCTTGGAAAATGGTATCGGATATGATCGTCATTCTTGTGCTTTGTGCTGGCAGATTACTGTTGCTGGTTTCAGCTACCATTGCATCAGGCAAAGAAAATAGACTTCTTCCTCCCTTCTCAAATTCAATTACGGCTTTGGCTGCGGATATCAAACGCGTTCATGATACTTCCTAGCATCAAAGAACGAAAATAGTCCATAGATGTTTGTCATAGCCATGGGCTGCAATATTATACTGACTCATTTCTGTGCGCAGTAAAGTATTAGGGATGGAGAAAAAAGAGAGAGATGAAGCAGTGTGCAGATGCTGCATGAGGATGTCTAATGTGTGGAAATAGATGAGTAGTTTCTGTGGGGCCAGACCTTTTCTCATAGAAAACTTTGAATTTACAGATTTGCTCACAGTGATTTGATCTGTACTGTTTCCTGTCACACACTGTGCTGTGTTTAGATATTGCAATGCATCTGTTTTGACAGATATGGTAGATTTGGGGAGTCATATGAATAGAGAAGTGGGGAAGCTGAGCTATTCATAATTCTCTTTCAGGATGGCTACTAGAACACAACCCCTTAATTTTGGGGTTGGTGTTTTTTCTCCTTAAGCGATAAACTGAGTGAAAAAAGTACCCTGGGACCTTTGCTGAAAATTTGCCTAGGATTGTTGCTGCTGCTCTTGGTTGTCGTTCTGTCAGTGTCTTTATTACTTTTTTCTGTTGTATCGTATCTGTAAATGTTTTCTGTGTTCCTTGAGATAGGAAGCACGGCTGTCTATTTTGGTTGACTTTTAGAGGCTTTTTGAGTGCTGCTTCAGGAAGAAAAGGTGAAATAAATATGTGACTGCCAGCTAGCAGAGAGGTTGCTTTCTCCCTGCTGAGAGCTTCCCTGTTTGTTGACACCCTGTACAAACAGGAATGCATCCTGGGAAAAATCTGTGCAAAATTCCTCCTCTGCCACACCTCCTTTGTTTTGTGTTTCTGCTATATAGACCTTGTTAGAATAAGCCATGACTGAATTAGCATTTCAGAGCTGGTGTGGTGTCTCAGATGCTTTTGGTTTTGTATTTTGTGTGCAGGTTTTCTTTTCTTCCTACCTTTCTCCTATTAATTAGTGCTGTGTGGAAAATCTGATCTGCTTGCTGATGTTGTCTTTGTTATTGAGTAGAAGCACTGAAACAGTGTCATTAGACTATGAACTTTTAGGTCTTTAAATAAATTCAGTCTTACTACTTTATACGGGGTGTTGGATGGAAAAAGCTCCAGATGAGAGAGCAGGTTTCTTCACCGTGCTAGCTGCTACTCAAGCCATAGGCGTAAGGAACACAATAATTTAAATTGTGGCTTTTCAGTGAAAAAAATGTGTTACAGTGGGTACCTCAGCCTGGCAAAGTGGAATGAATGTGTTCATTTGAATCATAAAGTTTGATGAATACACTAAAGGATTTCTTTTTTCCTCCTTGAAATGAATGTGTTTTTATGGTCATGTTATTATGTGTTCCCAATATCAGAAATAAAATGGGAGAGTTCCTTGCACAAAGACAGGCTGGCTTTTCTCTTCTGCTTAGTTTCTAGTTGTCATACAATCTGATTAAGTATTTGTGTGTTGAATAATTTCTACCACTGGGAGAAAATAAATAAAGGCCTTCGAAGACTTCCTTGAAACAGTCTAGAAAGCAGAAGCTGAAGTTGAAAGAAGTCTTGTGTATTAATTGTCTCTTTTTTGGGGGGGGGGTGGTTGGTGTTTACATCTCAGTCTTAGCTCACAGTCTTAAACTGAATCACCACTTGTCCAATACAGCAGGTTTAGCAAGTGAGTTGATGCTTGTTTCCAGTTCTTCAGACAGCATATAATAGAAATTTCTTTCCTGAAGAGTTGGGTTTTAGGGCAGATTTTACGTGCATGCTCACAGGAGGAATGACCACTCAATTCCAAATGACAGAACAGCAAAACTGGTGGGCAGTGTGTAAATTTGTGCCATCAGAATAAAGAGCCGTGTGCCTGTTACGACAAAACAGGGTTATGGAGAATGTATTAATTTTACCCTTTTTCTGGGCATCAAATCCCCACTGATACTGTGTGATGGAGTTTGGATCCCCACCTTCATGTTTATTTTGTGTTTCAGCATGGGCATGGGGAGAATGCTGCCAGCTGATCTGGCATAATTGTGTTAGCTTTGAGCATTGGCTAGTTTTATCAGGATTGGAGACCATTTTCTTTTGTAGCAATACTGGTGTGTTACCTCTATCCTTCATGATACCCTTTCCTTCTCAGCGAAAGATGCCTATATTTTTCTCTGACAAGACTGATAACTTGTTATTACTCACATGGAGGCTGAACTTGTGTGAAAGAAACTGGTAAAATCCTTGGATAAAATTATTGTGATTCTTCCTGTGTCAAGTAACTTCATCTCTTCAAGTACACACTGCCTAAGTAAGGGCATGCCCTTCAAAGCCCATCTTTCATCTCCTTTTCAAGCCAGAATTAATTTCTGGCATGTCAGTCACCTCCATGGATTGTGTCATTGTCACTACAGGATTATATTGGATTATTCAGTTATTAATCTTTCTAATGTAACATTTGGACAGATATTCAGAATTAATATAGCTACAGAAATCTGTAGGAGATACTGAGTTGCATATAGGAAGAGAAGCTTCCTTATTTTGACTAAAGCTGTTTACAACAGCAAGGTCTGAAGTGACATTGAGCAGAGTGGAGACAGGAACAAGTCAGTTGACTGTTTCTTACGTAATTGTTTAATTTTCCTTCCTTTCATATCCTCTCTGAACGTACCAGACTGTGTGGAGATCTTAAGGCTGATACCAAGGAAGTATTCATGGTGTAAAGATGGACCTGTGTTAGGGATAAGGTACTCTGCTGATTGTCTTATCGGCCACAGCAGATTGGGAAGGAAGTTGCCTTGGCATTTGCATATTAATTTTTTGTTTTTATAAACTCTCAGTTGATGAGCTCTTAAGGGTAGAGTTAAATTAATTCTCTTTACTGGTAATAAACTTCCTAGAGAGAATTCTGGAAGTGCTGTGTTGGTAGTAAAGCTGACAACTCATATGGAAAGAAGCCGACGTGTCTGTTTCTTCCTCTTCTACTTGGGCTACACTGGGTATGGCTGTCACACCATCACTCCCCTTTCTTCCTTAGCCTAAAGCACACGAAGTGAAAGAGGAAGAGTCTTAAGGAGAAAATTACAGCCATTTCTGTGTGTGCCTTGCTAAAGCATTGTTGCAAGTCTTCACTGAGCATTGATTCCCATGACATTAGAGAAAGGAAATGTAAGTAATCCTACTTCATGGGTGAGGAGACTGAATAAAAAAGCAGCCTAATGAGTTGCCCGAAACTACATAGAGAGTGATGGAGGCAGGGAATCCCTAATACTCTACCCCCCCTACTCTGACAACTTCCTCTCACTGGCCACAGCAACATTTCTAACCTTACCATTATGGTGCAGTCTGATGTGTTCCAGAAGCACACGTTCTGTTCTTGCATGAAGTAGCAAGCTCCCTAGATTGACCGAATAAGGATTGTATTGTGCTTTTGGTAATGGCCTTGGGTATTTCCCAGTGTGCTGTCATGTCAGTTGTGCAGTGTTTCCAGTACATGCTCCAAGTCCTTTTGGGTCCTCAAACTCAGCGGCACTGCTCTGCCTTCTGCTGAGAGCAGCCTTTATATTGTAGTGAATGTTTGAAGCAGAGGGCTTGGGATGGTGGAGTAGATCAGCACTGTGAAAGAGCACAGTGCAATCATGGTGGGATTTGTATTCTCAGGTTTATTATGGCTATTCTTAACTGCACTGTCTTTCCCACTGTCATTCAGTACAAACAGGAGCTCTAATTTACTGTTGAAAATAGGTTTTGTTTTGGAGATTGTTCTCATGGAATGGGCTCTTTAATGTTTTTTCTGTCCCTGCAAGAACAGAGGAGTGGCTCTTCTGTCTAATGAAAGAAAACTCTTTATTAAGTGGCAAATTAATGCAGGGCTTTTAAAGCTCTCAAGTGACTTTCTGGCTATGGTGAAAGTTTTTTGTGGTTTTGGTTTTGTTTTTTTTCCCCTCTTAGGGCTTTACTGTGGATGTTTTATTTTTTTTCCTCTAACCTTTAGTAATGATCCTTGCAGGCTAAGTTCTTCTTCCCATGTGTTGTTTTTGTGAGAAAGCTGAACCTTGTATAGTTACACGTGCATCTTGAATGATTGTGTCTTCACAATCTTCATGGAAGACTTTGTCTGAAGATGGTAGCATCAACCAGCAGGACTGCTATACAGTACTTTCAGCTCAGCCTTTCCATTACAGATCTCCCCCGTAGTGGCTTATCGTCTAGTTCAGATGTTTGAAGGGCTTTCAGGCTGAAACTAAATGTATGAGTTCTCTGCCTCGAAGCAATCCCCACCCTAATATTCCTTAAAAGCAGGTTAGCTGCAGAGAGTGTAATGTAATCCTCTGTCTGCCCTCAGCACTTTCCAACTGAAAGTGTTTAAACACTTTCCAAACTTTTAAATTAATACTTAACAGCACTTCTGTCAAATCAGTGGCTCGATGCTAAGGATAAGTAGATCAATTTTATATATAAGAAAGCAGAAGCAAAGAGCAGAGTGGTGTTCAAAAGGTCATGATTGCAGAGCTAGGAATAGAAGAATCTAGTGTCACAGATTCCAGCCTGTTTAAAGAATGAGAGTTCTTAAAACAGCTGATGTGCTGTTGCTTAGTTTTTGTATTTCTTCTGACATCATCTAGCTGCCCGAGGTCTGTGTGGTGGTGGTGGTAAGTCTTGTTATTTTAACATACTTGAATGGCTTTTGACTATCCGAGCCAACCTCTTGATTGGGAATTCTAAAAGTAGCCTTAATAAAATAATAAATCATGTCAAGATTCTGTAGCAAGTGACCTAATTATTTGTCACTGTAAGCGGGAAATACAGTGCTTTAGAACTTCCCAGCATCTGCTTTTGAAAATGTCTTTAAATGGGTTCCTTACATGGGTGTATACTTCAGACACCAAAATAAACATTACCTTGTATTTATGTTGAGAAACTGATCACATTGAGGATGGACTTTTTTTTTTTTTTTAAACTTAACTATACCAGCTTCTCTCTGGGAAACAAAAGCCTTTGCTGTAAATGCTCCTGTACTTGGAGTGTGCAGAAACATTGTTGGAATATGTTTAGTAATAGTTTATCTCAAAAAGAAACTTACGATCTACATAAATTGGATAGGTAAGTTTTTTTACTTTAGTTTCTGCCTCTTCCCCTTTATTCTGGCTTAGTTCTGATAGATACAAAAATGATTTTCATTTCATCTTTGGATCTCATGCGAGTTGCCTTTATCTCTTCAGTGTGTGTGCCCTCATGACATGTCTTAGCCTCAGTCATTTCTCCAGGCTGTTGTTACTCACTTGCCTCTGGACAGTAGTTGTCTTCTTCCTTGTTTGAATGCTGTTCCAAAAATGTCTTCCTGTAAGCAACTGGTCACTGTGTGCCTGCCTTGCAACCTAGTAAAAAACTAGCAAGTGAGAAGCCAGCTGTTTGGCATGGGTATTTGGAGAACTGTGGGAGGTTTGGGTGTACAGAAGCCTTGGCAGATGCTTGAGGTAATCACCTTGCTTGTCTATCCTGAAATCTCTTATCTGGGAGAAGGAGGTATGTTACAGAATGAAACAAACCCAGTTCCCAAAGTGTTTAGATGGATAAAAGGAGGAAATGAGGAAATGGTGAATTTAGGCTTCTGCCTCTTATGCCTACCTGTTAAACATCTCTTTGCTATGCAGACACAGAAATAACTGAGTTTCTATGCTATCATCACTTGAAGACCAAATGGCAGCATTTATATATTTGTGTTTAATAATACAGAATTGAGTGCAGCTCTTTAGTTCCCTGCAGAGACAGCAGCTGAAACCTGTGAAGTCTACACAAATGAATCAAGAATTTGTAGATTGACTTACTTTATGAATTCCAATAGGTCTCTGTTTGCTATTGCATGCTAATAGAAAGATGAAGGAGAAAAGCTATAAAGACACAGTGTGTGTGAAAATAGAGATTCCATTAACCTGAGATCCTGTGGCTTCTGATGCTTAAGCATCACTCATCAGGATGCTCTCAAGACCTGGTTACTTCAGGGCACAAGTTTACGTGTATTGACTAAGGGATACAAGGGTGATTTTCTAGGTCACTTTAGGGCCAGGTGATGGTAGTGACTTGAGCAACTGTATAATGGACTCCTGTGTTTTACTCTTGTTGCTATGACTTTAGCTGGGAGATTACCAAAAGCTGGAGGAGATCTGAAGAAGTCAAAGGAGACAGTATAATCAGAGATGATACTATCAAAGATAGGGGAGAGTGCAGAGAGAGGAAGGAAACAAACTGTCCAGCAGCAACTGTTTCAAGTTCAAAATACACTAGGAAAAGTAACCTGTAGGATTTTTGACTTCATGTGCTGCATGTTCTCCATGAACAAGCAAATTTGGGACAGCTTTCAAAGGAAGGTTTGCAATCTTTTCATCTCTGATCTGCAGCTGTTTTCTCTTGCAGGAATATCTGCATTCATGTGGCAAACAGTTAATCGTTGCTGTTAGCTGTAGAGTGCATGTTAAAAAAAAAATACATCTGTATACTGGTTGTGGCATTCCTCTTCATGCCAGTTTGCAGAAGTGCTTACCCACAAGCAAAGACAGTACACAGATGACACTATTTCAGTGCTCTGGTTTGCCCGTGAAGTACTGGGGAGCTTCAGGTGGTACTTAGGTCCTGCAGAGCACACACTGCAACCAAACCTACTCCACTTGTTGCATTGCGGTTTTTTAGTGAGCAGACTGAACACAAACAAGCTTGGTTTGGTTTTGTTTTGTTTTATTTGACATTTACTTCTGTAAAGTTAAGTGCTATTCCTCAAGGTCAAGAATATGTGATTTTGATGCTTTTGATGAACAGCCTCGTTGGGTCTCTCAGTCTCTGGCTCATATTGGAGCAGATGTACGATTCAGTGATACACACATAAAGTTTCATTTACATCCAGTAAAAAAAATCCCTTGATGTAGAACCTCCTGTGAGCTGAACTGGAGCTGATTACTTCCGGTGCTTCAGCTCTCTGCAGGGGCAAGGCTGCAGCCACCTGACGGGGATCTATTGAAAACTCAATTATCCTTCTGGTTTATGATATCATGTGCATGTGAATACCTATAGCAACACTTCTGCACTTGTCTTGAAGCGTAGAGGGTTGTAGCAATATCTAACACAATAGGTGGCACTGGCTCTTCTACTGAATATAGGCTTGCAGATCTGCTTTACTGCATTGTTAGAAATCAACAATAGGAGTTCATTGTCATATTTATTTTTCTTCCCCTTTTGTTCCTTGCTTACATATTATTCTCATTTCCCTTACTAATACTGATGATAAGAGCTTTAGCAGACATTCATGATTCTGCTTCTGTCTTTGCATCCTGCTGTGAAGTGCATCCTCCTTTGCTTATCCACAGTCTGCTCGTATGAATGTTAGATTATTTTTTGTATTTTATTTTTTTCGCGTAACTGGACTGAAAGACATCATGCTACCATTTTAAAGAGATAGTGTAGTGTCGGCAGAGCTGTGAGTAGGGAGAAGGAAAACCCATTATAATCAGCCAGTTGATGATATTCATTCTGACTTTTATGCAGAGAATTGCTCATTAATTTTTAAATTTGCCCTGAAAATAGGTAGCCATCAATTACGATACCAAGCATTGGTTCACCAGTCAGAGTCAAGTTACTGCTCCTGGAAGCTGAACCACAAAAAGGGATAGTATCTTCAGTCAGATATGACTAAGACCTTTCACCCAAGAGGGTCCTCTAAGCTCTTCTCATAGGAGAAATATAAAATGCAATGATAAACTTTAATTCTGAAAGTCAGAGCTTGTCTTTAACTAGCAAATGACTGAACCCTGAGAAGACAGCCAGGTACAGACTGACTTTTTGCAGCTGCTAGATGCTCCCATGTACCATGCTGTTGTCATGACTTGTCATGACAGCATTGTCCCTGGCTGCCAAAATACAAGACTATCATCCCTGCCAAGGAAAGTCTGCGTGTTCTGAGCACCTGTGATGCAGGTAAAAACTGACTAAGCCAAGATGGGAAAATAGATTTATTTTGTTTTAATTTTTCCTAACTCCTCAAACTGGCCATCTCTAGTTTGTGTGCTTCTACACGGGTGCATGTGTCTGCTAAATGCTACCAGTGTATGCCTGTGCTGATGTGTTGGTATTTGGCAAGGAAGAGATTTTAAGATACGACTTTTTCTTCTTAAATATCAAATTAGTTTTCTTGTCTTTGTGCCACTGTATTTCCCTTGACTCTACAATCAGTGGAAGGAAAGAGGAAGGTTTTCCAAAAGGAGACAATAAAGCAAGATCCTGATGTTCTGGACTGTCTCCTAGAAGACTCTTCATCTCTTTGAGTTGACTACATAAGGATGTTGTAGAGCTGCAGATCCATGACCTACAGTTATATATATATCTGAACACATTTTATATATATATAAAATACACATATATATAAACAGATACAATCAGTCACCGTATTTTCAAACAGTGTTCATAGCAGTGGTTTGATTTAGTAACTGTATAGAATGTTGGTTTCATAATGATACCACTTTTTTAAACTAAATGGTCTCACGGTTAACTTGTGATGATCTTGATAACAACAGAAGTAGATTTGATGTTGTTTTCCTTTGCTGAAAGGCCACAGTCAGCATTTGTGAGGGTTCGGTCTTTTACTATAGTCTGAAGTTCCTGAGAGCTTTTTTGCCATCTTCTTTTCTAGGGTGCATCTTTTCCCTGTTCTGCAAGTCTCCACTGCATAGGCTCTCTTGATGTCCACGTATACTCAGATTCTAAACTCCTTCAAGTTGTGTCTTATCTGAAAATCCACTTTACCAACAGTGGCAGTACATTTCTATGAAAATTAAGTCTTATCTGGACTCTTGCAGAAGCACTGATTAAATAACCCAATTTAAAAGAAGAGCAGTGGTTTTGAGAGGAACAAATCTTTTTTACCTTGTCTTTCCAACTGCGTGGAAGTGTCCAGTGACAACCTGATATTTGGTCACGTAGTGCCATCTCTGTAATGAGCATTGATACAAAGCAAGAATGTGATTATATTGTCACTCTACAGGTAGGATATAAATAGAGATCTAACAGATTCCGTATCACTTCCGAGGCTCCTGCTGCTCACTGGTGGTGATGCCTTGAAATGTTCATTAAAATGACTTGAAGTGTTGTTTAAGCAGAGTGTCTCACACAGTCAGCTAAGTTGGCTGCTGTTTTCAATTCACTGTATCACTCAGGACTTCAGGTCTCTACATTTTAATTTCTTTCGCGTCAGAGTCAACTTTGTCAGCTTGTTTCTGCACCTCAGTTGTGTAAATTGCCTCCTCAGCTGTCAGGAGTGGGTAATGGACTGCTTTGTAAAAAGCCCATGCCATGAGGACTCTGGAAAGTTTTTTCAGAGTCCAGACTTAGGGAAAACAGTTTTAGCTTTCTCTTCTGAAGCTTAACTATTACAATTTAGGCACTGTCTGTTGTAATAGCTGATGCTAAAGGTTGAGCCATGGAACCTCCTACCTACTAAATGATAAGCACTGTCAAACATCGGGGTTGATGAGTTTGTCGGGATTTCAAGGTTCTGACCAAGCACACACAAATAGAGTACCTGTGAGTATCCAGAGCTTAAGTGATTTTATTTATTTATTTAACTTGAAGTGAAAATCTAAGGGTTTCACCTTCCACATTAATTCTCTCTTTGCCATAGCGGAGTAACAGGAAAGACAATGTTGAAAGCAGTGGCGCTGGACTTCTGTAACTATGAACTTTCACTGCAGTAGTTCTAGTGTTTGATGCAGACACTTTAACTCATCTGTAATATTCCCATTGTAAAAATCATAAAATTGATCAATGACTTAGTACTTGTACAATTTGAAACCTGTGAACAGCCTTCAGAAGAAGCCTGGCTGCTTCTAGCTCTTCCTAAAAATGCATGTCTTTAATTTTTCTTCCTGTATCTTCACCTGCATCATAATGTGCAAGTCCAGTACCTTGTTTGTATCAGGCAGAGCCATATAACCTTATATATAAAATGATGAGAGGGTCTCTTGAGGCTAGTTAAGTTGTTGGTCTTAGGAGTAACTATCTCCTCTTGCATTTAGCAATCTCTTAACTCCCTGTCTAAAAGGGCAGTAGAGCACATCAGCAGTTTGGATCCTTGAGACTGTAAAGACATTAGTCACAACTTTATTCTCAGTCTTCAGGACTGGCCCTTTTTGACAGTTGCAATCCCAGGTTTAGGTGCTAAAAATTAAAACGTTTTATATTTTGTTTGCATATAGTCCCTCTCTTTTTATTGTGAGACTAGCAGATTTGTACAGTGATCAAAATCCTATTGTCTTCCTCCTCCTCAGTAATGATTGCACAAAATTCTGAGTATATTTTGTGATTTTAAGCTTCTATTTTCCTATTAGAAAGTATCCTGGCTCTGTCACTTTAAGTGTCACAACCTTTGAAAGGTGAGCTGTCTGGATAACTCTTTGGGGACAGTCAGTTCTATCTTAAGATGAGACTGCAGTGAGCTTGGCAGTTATTGGAGTTTGAATTTCTAATGACTGTCAGAAGAAAAGGGTCTCCTCATTAATGAATGTTCAGGATATTTTTAAAATATCCATAAACTTGCAAGTTCATATCCAAGCTTAAAGAGTAATAGTTGTTGATAGTGACACACTGATAGTAGATGGTAATTTCAAATTTGTTTGCAGAAAAAACTCTTGTGTCTTGGTATTTAAACAAACAAATAAATAAGTAATTCTTTCAATAGTTGAAATATGTGCTGGAGTGAGACCAGGTTAGATCAATGTTCTGTGCAAGCCAATGGTGATAACAATCTTCATTGTTTGACATTTGATCCTGAAGAAGAGCTTCTGGAATAGCTCATTGTATTTAACTTAATTCAGCTTGTTTGGGGCAGAACATGGTCTCGTGATATGGAAAGAATCCTCTACCCCAACCCTACAGCATCTGTCGCATCAAAGAAGAAGGGCGATTTCACACTGAGCTGCAAGATCACTGCAGCTGGCCATGAGTTTGCAGTGGCAGCAAGAATAGTGTCAGTCTGAAAAGTTCCCAGCTCTGGTGGTACTTTGCAATGACCCTGAAACTTCATTCCTCTAGTAAGAGCAGGAACACAAAGCCCAAACGATGAATTTCAGGTTAGTTATGCATGCTTCCACCCTCACCCTCAAGTTTTCTCTTTCTCATAGTTGTTTTCTTAGTAGTGTGTTGGGAGTGCAGCATCCAGTACAAAATGCTGTTTTGGTTTGGATTTTTTTTTTTTCAATTGAAATGAGATTGGTGATTCTAGACAAGATCTTAATTGCCTTTGGTTCACAACATACTCTGTGTTGCTAGGTAGTATGTAGCTCAACGCTGCATTATCTGCTGAAATGAGTCTCAGGAGAGGAGTAACAGGATTGGGGAGCTTGCAAATTAGTTGTGATGTACAATGTCAAAGAAGTGGTGGGGGAGTGGTCTGGAATTGGCCTTCAACAGCTTTTTGTAGTTCAAGAACAAGAGAAACTGGCAGAGGCATAAATGTAACCCGTGAGGTCAGAACTGCAGTAGCTGTCTGGACCACAGGTCAGAGCTGAGGTATGCCATCAGAGCTCTGCCTGCAGCTTTTAACAGCTTCTGCCTTCTCTCTGCTTGACTTGTAGTGTATGAGCTTGCTTTCATGAGTGCTAAAATATGCTTGCATAAAAATATCCATCATATACTATGCATAAAGGCTTTCTATAGATTACTGAAGAGAAGTGAGAAGGATATGGACTCTTCTTACTGTGTTTGTCTGGAGATGTCAAGTCAGCTTTGTCAGCTCTGATGATTTCCTTGCAAGGCCATGCTCTAAAGACACGGTGAAGAGCATATATAGCACTAAGAAGAGAAAGTTATAAAAAGGGCACATAGTAGATGCATAAGTTGCTGACACCCCCATTGTATTCTTAATAATCCATCTCACAAGAAGAAAAACTTGTAGTGAACAGCCTTGAATTTATTTTGTATCTGTCATGTTTTGCAGTCCTGGCACTGCCTTGAGTTCAGATTTTTTCATACTCTTCATCACTCAGGTAAATTAAATACTATTGAAACAGCTGGGTGTTGCCTTGAAGAGTATTGCTTCTATGTGAAAGAGAGCAGTTTTCCTCAGGACAGAAATTAGATAGGCTCTTCTGGGGAGAAATAGTTGTCAGTTTAAATGCCAGCCAGTTGAGTGCAGCACCCATATTGTCATGTGGTTTTCAGTGTTGATTGCTGCTGTTATTGCTGCAAATGTATGTCCTGACACAAGATAGGCAAGTGAGAATGGAATGTGCAAAGGGTAAGGGACAAAATGGTGTAATTCAGATGTTGCTAATGGAGAGTGCTGCATGCGTTTGACCAACAGCTGCTCTTGGATCATTTTCATTCACTTAGTGCAGTAATGTTATGAAAAGAAGGTAGGCAAGGCTTTTTGACACTTAGTCCTTGTGAATACAGTGCTGCTTTTTGCTCACAGTTTTATCTTCTAGTTATTTATATATTCATTTAATAAATATTTTTTTCCACTAAAATCTCTGTACAAAGAGTTAAGAGGTTGCTTTGTGTAGAGCCTGTGCCACATTCTTAACTTTCTTCTCTACCTTATATCGTTCTTTCCTTTTCCTTCAGTACTCAAAGAAAAAGAAATAGCATGCACTTAGCTATGCCAGCCAATACTTTGATGTTCTAAGATGGGTATTATTTTGTCCTGCTGATATTTGTTACAAATACTGCATATAGATAGACTACATTAAAAGAATATGAAGTGATGCACTTGTTCTAAAAAATGGTTTAGTTAAGACAACCTTTAGCCATTTCTCTTGTTCATCTGTATTAGGATACTGCTTAGTAACATGTTCACATACTACTGTAATTTCCCACAGAACATCTGCCTTACTTAGTGCATTTGATTTTTCTCATTCTTTCATGGACTACATCTTAAGTACTGCTTACAATGCAAATCTTACGGTAAAGTCAGAAACAATTTCCTTTCCAGGGCGGGTCTGTAATATTAGTGTGATACCAGCGTTGGACAAGTACACGTTTAGTTGCATCGTAGCAGTGAAACAGTGTTCTCATTCTGACAGAAGCTGAAGCATAACAGAATCTTCGGTTGGGTTGTGCTTTGGGTTCAGTGCTACGGCACATACCTGAGTAGCTTGCCTGTAGGCAGAAAGGTAGGGTAGGAGCAGAGCTCTTCCTTCTCCTGCTTCAGTGCCTCAAGCTACAGCTGTGCGGGGCTCTACTCCAGGTGGCTAAAGCAGGTGGACTTGGAGGCTGTGATCACCTTTCCTGCGGAGATGTGCAAAATGGATTTTTTGAGAAGCTTGTAAACAAACAAACCCACAGTTTTTTGCATTTCTTAAGAGTGGGACATTCAGAGTTCACAAGCATTATGTGGTTGTCACGTGTTTTGCTTTCTGCTTGCTGATAATCTTTAGAAGTTAATGAGTGGTGGTTGGCCTTTGATTATATCTTGATGTAAAGTCACTCTTGTGCTGACAGTCCTTGATAATTACTTGGTAACAGACCAAATGTTCCTGTATGAATCATTCTCACCTGCCACACAAAATCTTGTGGTAGGTCGCAACACAAAACAACTGGTAACCAAACTGCAGAAATTTTCAAAATCTCCTCTGCTAATATCTGTGGGAGTTATTTTTTCCTTATATAGGTCTGCTTCTGTTACAGATCCATACAGAGACTCTGACGCAGTGACACTGCTGTGTCTCTGAGGCTATAGAAAATGCAGACCTAACTGAAGTTATGGGATAACATATGCAAACATTTCTTCATAAAATAGCTGTTCTGTAGTAGACCCTATGGGGGGATGATAAAAGCCTTTTTCAGGGTTTCCTTTCCTGTTTCTGTTGACTACCATAATATGTAACAAAGTAGTTCCTGCGTAGTCCAGGGTTGTTCTTGGTTTTGTTCCTTTTATACACGGGGAGTTACTGTATTCATAGTTTTGGTGGCACATGAGAAGTAGCAATTATAATGTGGAAGTCCAAAATACTGTGCCGAGTTATTCTTGGGTTAATTTTTTTTTTTTTCTAAACTGATGGAAAACTTTGTCTTTCCATCTTGTATTAAATTGTTGGGAGGAGTTAAATTTTGTATTTTGATGTGCTAGAGTATCTTTTCTGCCAAATAGAATTGATACTCCATACTATGTCTGGGGAAAAAAAAGAGTCACCTTTTTTGTTTTCCTGTGTTAACCCCTCTTGTCACTAGCTTCTGAGGGACTTTATTCAAACACTTGAACATCAAAGTGCTCTGTCCCAGGGTAAATGAAAGCTACATAGAGAAATGCAATCTGGACAGTCCTTACTTCCCATGCAGCAGGAGACAGAAAAGAACAGGAAAGCTGGGAGTTGTGTAGTTTTCTTTATGTTATGTTCCATAAGGCTGAGTCCTAAACGTGTGGAGCCGATCTTGAATGCCTTTAACAAGAGAATTAGCTTTTAAATCTGTGGCTGTTGTGTGCCGAAGTGCAGGATGTGTAAGTTTACTTGCCAGGCTTTAGATTTCTAGCTGGGGTTTTGCTTGAACAGAACAGTCTTACAGAAAACCAGCCAGATTGTCAAGAACAGACGTAAGAAGTATTGAGTTGGAACCATGTACACTGCTGAATGCTACTGATAAAAGAGCTTCAGGTCAACTGATTGTGACCCATCTATAACATTGTGAAATGCACTGGGAGCCCTGTCGCCCTACAGAACTACAGTGTTTTAAGGGTGCCTTGCCTCCACCAGCACAAAGCTGTGCTAGCTGAAGCCAGTTGTTTACAACACTGACATCAGCAGCGTGTGCAGCCTCTGGGTATACTCTGTGGAATGTACCTTTGCTAGCTTAAAGCGAAGATAGATCTCTGAGAAACTTTTTTTTCTTCTTTTCAATTTTCTTATGCTTCATTAGAGCTCAAAGCTCATTATACATAGCATGTATAATCCTCTCTAGAAGAAAGGCGATGCCACCGAGGAACAGACTCTGGCTACAGACAGTCGCTTCTGTAATTTCTGTTTTGATCCAGAAACATAACAAAGCTAATGCTAGATAAGAATTTCCGAAGCGATGCCCAGACTCTCTGAAGGGGGGGATGTGGGATGTGAATGAGTATGAAAGGGAGGGTGTGAAAGGCTCTTGATGGTAAGATAAAAGAAAAGCTCGGTTATAACCTGAATGTGAATCGAATGGGTAAAATTCATAATCAGACTGAGTATCTGGGACACTGAATGCTGTTTAAATTCAAAATGTGTGGTTTGTCCAGTGTCTCTTGGGGAGTATGTGGAGAGCATGGTCTGAAACCGAAGTGTTTCTTGCTTCTGAGAGTGAATTATCCTTTGAACCATCCTTTCCCAGATCTAGTTACTGCATACCACAGTCACCCAGCAGTAGTCATCTGTCTTGTCAGCAGTGCCACCTGCAACAGATAAATTTTAGTCCTGAAATGCAGTTCTTTGTTCACAGCCTAAGGTTTGCATAGCTCCTGTCCACATTGCGTTTCTTCTGCAAATAAACAGAGGATGTGTTTTAGAGCCATCCTGTCCACAGGTAGCTAAAATGACCTCTTGCTGCTCCAGGGAGCCTTACTTTGTATTGGTGCTGCAACAATTCCGTAGATGTCCCTACTTTAGCCCTGGCTAGATTTTCTAGACTAATGCCAGATATGAGAGGTGGTGAAGATATTGCTGGTCATCTGCTCTCTCCTGATCCTTGTGGTGTGGGAGATTGTCCCCACTGAATATTTACGAAGGCTTATCCATCTTATTTCTGAATGTTTATCCAGGAGTAGGTACTTATGCTCTTACTTTGAAGAGCATGCCATATTCTCATTCTTCTAGCTCTGGAAGCTTTTCATAGGAGCCAGACTTGGTCTCTCCAGGGTTATGTTCTTGCTAATATTTTGAATAGTATATTTTACTGCCACTCCAGAGACACTTTGAAGGTATTGGCAGGCTATTATCTAGGCATCTAATATCTTTTGCCTTCAAAACTGTGAATATTTTTCTGGTTTAGTGTGTCTGTTTCTGTGTGATTTTTATGTTATTCATGGCTGCCACTTTTCATTTTGCTTCCTTTTATCTGAAGTCTCATGACTTTGGGGAAAGAGTTGTTTAGACCACTGCATCCTGAGCCAGCAAATACGTGAATGGAACAGTTTAGGGAGCCCGTGTGACTGAATCACTGATTCCTCCCTCTCACCCCCTTTCATTGGACTCACTAAATTGATTTCTACCTGGTGAAGTCTCGAGGGTGTTGTTTATACCTTGAGTAGATTGATGGCATTTAGACATATTTTGTTAGTCTGTGGGTTTGTCTTTTTGTTTCTGTGCAAAGTTTTCACGCTAACCAAGCACTGCCATGCAAGTGGCTGGCACTGGCCCCTTATTTCTTTCCATTGTGCATCCCGCGCATATTGAAGACACAGTGGATTTGGTGCTAGAGCACGAACAGAGGATAGAGATGTTCGTGTGTCCAGTGGGGTGGTTGTGATTTGAGCACTAGAGTGAGGTTTGGGGCCTTGTTCTCAAAGACCCTCTCTGTCCTTAGGTTTTGAACAGGTTATGTCCAAGTATATTCCTCATCTCTGCTTTTCCACCTTTTGATTTAAAGAAACCCCAAACACTAAGCAAACAAAAAAATTACTGCCAATAAAAATGTCCCATTCTAGCTGCCTGATCCCCAGAAGACATTGCAGAGTTTTCCTGTGCATTAATGAATGTGAGCAAATTGCAACAGACATGAAAACGGGGAAGGACCCTGGAGTCCTGGTGGATAATAAGTTATCCATGGAACAGCAATGTGCCCTTGTGGCTAGGAAGGCAAATGGCATCCTGGGGTGCATGAAGAAAACTCTGTCCAGCAGGTCTAGGGAGGTTCAAACCTGTACAAACCACCTAGTTCAGTTCCAAGAGGAAGAGTGTAAGACCCTCTCAGATAATGCTCCTGTAAAGCAGTACTGGAAGAAGAGGAGAGAGGAGGAATGATCCAGAAGTCCCCTTCAGAGGTGTGCTGTGCAATATAATGTTCCATGGCCTATTAAAGCTAGGCCATCCCTACTGTATTAGTCATGAAAAGCTGGTTGGAAACACCATGTTTACATGAAAGCTGAGAAGAGAATTGAATAGGAAATTAAATGTCATTTCTCTAGCTATTTCTTAACTTAATTCTCCAGTGCTTCTTGTAAAATTCTTCCAATTTCAGTCATTCAGATGTTCAATTCCCATTTGGACAACACAGGGAAGCGGTCAGCTGCCATCTGCTAATGTGAGTACAGCCCTCCCTGCAGTATGCACAGATGTGGCTGGAAGATCACACAGACCAGCCAGATCCTGCATGTGTAAACTTGAAATAAAACTGGCTAGTACCCTGGGAGTGGTGCTTTCCGGGAGTGATGCCCATCACCCAGTTGATTGCATCCACGCGTTTTGGTGCTGCACAGCCTTTGAAAGAAACCTGAAGGATGGGTTTTGAGTATCTCCAATAGAAGAGGATGTGATTTGAAAGGCACTTCTAAGACTATCTAGGTAAAAATAAGTGAAATACTCTGGATAATGAAAAGCGTTTGAACTCCAGTGATGCATTGCAAGTGGTAATGTTCACCGCTTGTTTTTCTCTTATTAAATGTATAGTAGCACTTAAATTGCTTTGCTTTAACACCTCAACATAGCGCACGCTGTAAAAAAGGAGAGTTGACTTCACAGCAACTGTTAGCAAGGGATTCTCAAGTTGCACAGCATTATCACTGTTATTACATATTATGAGTATACACAGAGGAGGGACCGTTGGATCACTGAGTGTGCTCCTCCTTAAGCATGTTAAGCTTAGAAGCATTCACAGGATGTGAGCTCCACACATTATGGGTGATAGCATGCTTCTTAACAATGTAGTATCAATTGATAACCTATTCCACAAAATCAGATGGTGTAACTATAATGTCCCATAAAGCAGAGCAGGAGAGTTTGCTGATATCATTAGAGTCTTAGGCCTGTTCATTTGCATAGAATTTATTAGATAAAGTTTGTTGATTAACCTAGGAATTAGACTGTATACCTCATTATACAGGTATGAGTCTCATACCTCATTATAGAGGATGGCAAAATCCAAAGCAAAAAATCTTCCTAGCATTCTGACTGGAATATGAGGCAGTGTCCCAGTGTAGTGTGCTTCCACTCAATCTTTTGTGAAACATTTAACATCGGACATGAGCAGATCAGATCACTTTGGCCGCTGTCCAGAGAATTGCACTAACACAGCAGTAGATTCTGACCAGCTTTCTGCCCAACTGTGGCCACTCTCTTGGGCTTTGAAAGAGTGGAAAGCAATGGGTTGAGAGGAGGAGGATTTTGAATCCTCCAAATGACTCATAAGGATCTGACTCTGGTATTTATAGAAAATAAAAACAGTGGAAAACTGATCATGTCCTGTTTAAAGCTTTCTTCAGAGAACCAGTTACTTAATACTGTTTCATCATCAGCTTTTCAGGATGTCTTGAAACACCACAGGTGTTTCTTGTTCCATCTCTACTTCCTAAATAGAAGAAAAGCATTCTAGAACTTTGTTCTGGAATCTTCATTTGACTTCCAGTCTCAACTTGGATTCAACCATTTTATAACTGTTAGGCTTTCAGCTGAAACACTGTTCTTTGATCAAAATAGTTTGTAGTAGTTCTTCTGACTGCTTCTCCCTGCCTGCTTCTCCCACCTGTCTAGCCTTGCCATAATTGAAAAGTCTGATTGTAGTTTCTTGTCATTCTCTCTTTTAAAAAGATTCCATTGCTCTAGCCATTCTTGTAACCTGTCTTTTCAACTTTTCCAGTTTAAGCTCCTCTTCTTTGAATGCAAATGACCAGAGTGGTGGTAAAATATTTCAGATGAGGCTTTCTGGGTGCCTGCACTACTATTCAGAAATGATTGATTGTGATACATAAGGCATTTGAGAGCTGGGATGTGAGAAGCCAGCAGTTCCTCTGGAGCACTTGCCTGAGCTCTGTCCGTGCAGGGAGGCCAGTCTGTAAGGACCACTTTCCGTGGTGTCTCGGAGCCTTGCCTGCCTTCTGCACTGCTACTCTATGCATGTGCTCAATCCCATGCCCCTTGGGAGGAAAGACTGGAGGCCAGAACATTAAAACAGAAGCTTATCTTGCTCACAACAGGCTTCCTCTCAAAAAAACCAAGAGATTTGGAAACGTATTTGACAGTGGTACTTCCTTGTCCCCAGGTTCAATAGGATCAGCAAGGTTAGACTGGAGCCCTCTGTCTTCTCTGCTCCCACCATTTCTGAGCTCTTGCAGCTGGCTGTTCTCTATCTCTCTCTGCAGCTGTTTGAGTAAGCTTCCCTAACTGATTTACTCGTATCTTTTTGCTGCTTTTGTACTGCATATCCGTCCTGAAAAAAGCGGATGTGTTACCATCCCATTTCCTTGCTTGAGCAATCAGCATGTAGTCTCTGATGAGGAGAGAATGAAGTCTGGAGTGGGAGGCTTGTGATGACAGCAAATCAAGTCCTCTCACACGCTGGAGTAAATGCGGAGTAGTTTTTGTCTGGGCTCCACATAGGTGCTACCAAGGTCAAAACACTGTTCATTTGCAAATCTGTCCTAAAGCACACACAGATGCCTACTGAGCAGCCAAATCATATGGAGATGAAATGGAAACAAATCTGCTTCATAGCTTCTCAAACTTAAAGTTAGCAGATGTGTGTTTGTTTCTTCCTCATGCTGCAAAATCCCTTATATCAGCGCTCGGGACAGGGTTACAGATATTTGCTGCCTTCTGAAATAGGTCTGTCTTTTCTCCCTGCTTTTGAACATTTTCTGTGTTGGTGTTTTTCACTTACTTGGATGAGAAAGTGGGTAAAACAAGGAAAAGAAGATACTTTCTTCATCTTTGCCTTAGAAGTGTGACAGCTAGGGGCTCTTGAGCCTATACACCATCCGCACCAATGCGAAATTATGATACATTAATGCTTCCATTTCTTTGCTCTTCCACCCAGCTGCTGGAAGGATAGGGAGGCGAGGAGAAAACAAAGGGGCAGGCTGTTTTTAGAGGTGGGAAACCTGAGGAAGGAAGACCATCACAAACAGCAGTAAGAAAAAGGACACATTGAAAAGGAAAAGGTGCCCAGCAGATGTTGGGTGTGGGGGGTCTGGAGCAGCAGCTGAAGCAGTGGGAGTGTAAACACTGCAGCAGTGCTGGAAGGAAGGTTAGGATGTGTTTGGAGCTTATCACTGGAGGCACAGGCGAGCTTGCAAATTGTGTTGAAGTGGTCACACAACAGAGATGAGTTTCCCCTTGGCACATACTGGAGTATTTTCTTAAAGCATTCAGTTTTCAAATGAATATCCCATTTACTGCACAGAAAAAATTGTGTATGTACTATAAATCTCTTCCAAGACAGAGAACAAACATGGAAATACTTTGTTCTTTTCCCTTTGGTGGGATGCAGGCGTTTGCCATGACCTCCATAAAGCTGTTGCAATGTGACCTGCTTGCCAGTGCCCACATGTCCAGTGGGGTTTCTCAGCAAGGGGTACCAATGGAAGCTGGGCAGACATCCTGTGTTATTTCTGCTCCCCCAGTTTGACTTCTCCAGCATG
>VWZY01007081.1:73842-93525 GCA_013399075.1 Chloroceryle aenea
TCTTTGGTTCTTAAGTGTTCATCTGTGCCTGCTGTTTATTTCCCACCTAAAGTCATAATCCCCTGTTTGTGGCATCACAATTGGCTGCAGTGGAAATTATTATGTCGTCACAAACGGAGGATTATGACTTCAGGTGGGGGGGTAAGCAGCAGGAACAGATGAAGTCTTAAAAGCAAAAATGCTGTTTCATGTAAATGTCCCTGGTAATAAAGAAGAAAGGGAGGCGAAATGGAGAAACAGAAAATTGGTATGAGCATGCTTGTGCCTGAACAGTAGAGCAGCAGATTTTCCTTCAGGCAGGAGCAGCTATTTTAAATGAGGGACATGTCCGTTTAGAATTTATTCTGTTAAATATTTTTCCCTCAATTAAAAAAAAAAAAAAAAAAACAACCAAAAAACCCCAACCCCCCTGATGTTGCTACTCAGATACAGAAATGACTACTCAGTTCAGGGAGGGATTTTTCATCTTTGCCAATCATTCTTTTATTCCCTTGTGTATGTATTTGTCAAGTCACTTTTAACCTTAAGGGAGTTTCCATTTTTGTGCCTGCTGATAGGTTTTACAAGCCCAAACAAACCCCACCATGTGGAATGGAGCATCTGCCCTTTGTAAAGCAGGATGACCATGCTGGAAGCTCATCTAAACCACACTGCTGAGCCAATCAGCCAAATGCTTTTCACAGACTGCTTCCATTTAAAACCACAAGCAGCAAGCTGACATTTCTCTTCGGCATCGTAAGATGAAAAGCTCCGAAATACCCAGTAGCAATCTCAGCTTGTACCTTACTTGGGTTTTATCTGAGCTCCCCCCACCCCCCATGTTGCAGCTGCTCTATACTTTAGTAACAGGGGGTTGAAATTTTTATTGTTGCAAACCAAAAGGTTTATAAGAACAGAAACTAAAATACCGGATAGAAATGAGGGTAGGGAAAGATTAATAACAAAGCCTATTGTGTGCTTTCTGTGGTAGCAGCCAATTTGACTTGCTTTCATTAAAATTCTCCTTGTTAGCTCGGGTGATGTGTTGGGGTGATGGACTGTTTGATGTCTGAGAAGTGGTGAGAAGTTAGCTGTCTAATGATGGACTAATTAGAAAGCCCATCCTAGCAGGATCCATGGAAATTGATTTGCACAGTGCCATTTTTGCTAATGAGAATCATGAATACATGTTTGCGG
The DNA here is from genome assembly GCA_013399075.1 of Chloroceryle aenea. NCBI lineage: Eukaryota > Metazoa > Chordata > Aves > Coraciiformes > Cerylidae > Chloroceryle > Chloroceryle aenea. The sequence continues at coordinate 75,019 of VWZY01007081.1, forward strand.
TCCTTTACTCTTCCTACCCACAGCTAATGAAAGAGAAGCAATCATTAAGAGCTCAGCTACAATCTAACCAGAATTTCCTTTGGCATGTAGGAATAGCCATACTTTTAAGAACTTCCATTTTAAATAATACTTTTCACGGAGAAGCAAGATCCCCATGTCTGCCTCCTGTAAAATGAATCTGTTTCTAATGCATCTCATCTCAAGAGGAGTCAGTATCTTCTCTGTGCACTTTACAGAAAAATACCATTACAGCATGGGACTAATAAATACATCGTCTGAGTAAAGCTAAAATTAATTAGGTGATTTTTCCTACAAGGGCATAACATCTCCATCTGCAAATAGGTCTAACATTTCTAATATTTAGGCTAAGGCAAACAAAACCCCTGTAACTTTTAGTGTCTCATCTTACAATTTCATATGAATTTATATTTGCCCTGTTGCTTTCAGGGTGCAGATGGTATATGCACAAACAGGCCCACATGGCCCAAGAAGTATCCACAAAACGGAAAGTTTTTGCAAAAGATCTCCTGAATTAAATACAGTGTTGATCAATGTGGTGTGGCTAGATAGCCTCTGTTGTCCCTAGGACTCTAGCCTCTTGTCACCTTCCTTGAGGCCTTCTCTGGCCAATATTGATCTGACACTGCCTTGCTTTGCTCTTTCCCCTGCACATTTTCTTGTAACTTCTACCATAATTAAAGAAAACTATAGACCTATTCAATTATCCCTTAATTTAGCTCTTTTAGGTACATGTTAACTAACGTAACCAATAGCTGGGTGATGCCTACGATGGGTGGCGGGGATATTGCATTAGGCTCTAGGAGCCAGCTGTTACAAACTTCAAATGTATTCTCAGTGAAATTGATGTCCCATAAATGCCATCAGGGAAAGGTGCAGTTGAAGAAATATATGTTAAAAAGTATAAGCTGACAAGCGGCTGAGGGTTGAAAGTAAGAGGGCAAGCAAGGGAATGGTGAAACATCTTTGTAGGCAGCAACAAAGGAGTCAGAGCCTGAGGTCATGTGGTGACGACTAGAAACAAGGAAAATGGGTAGCTTGAAGCTATTGTTACCTGGATGGATTAGAAGGAAGGATAGCAGAGGAATCAGAGTGAGTTATCGGAAGGGAAAATAAGGATGGAAAAAGGAAGGAGGAAGGTTTCAGTGGCTGTATCTGAGTTTCTTATGTTTCTTCTTAGTTAAAAGAAAAAGGGGAAAAAAGGACTTCTCGAGGAGCCAGAGATGGCAAGCAGGTGGGGAAACTTGCAAATTTTCAAGACATTCTAGTAAGAGGACCATAATTTGCTCCAGGACAGGTAGAGTATGTGTAGATTATATATCATAAAACAACATGATGCCTGATTTCTTTGAATGAAACTGAGTTACCCCAACATAACCAGGAATAAAAAGATTTTCCATCTCGACACAAAAGAATTTAGGTGAGGTCGGTACTTTAATTTATTCCTGAGGTTGAGCCTGCCCATTTTATCTTGTACCAACATTCACTATTTTACTTCAAGGTAGTTCCTGTACATTAGTTCCCTGAAGCAAAAGCTTTATCTGATTTTTGCAGTGAAAACAACTGTAAATGTATTCATCTAATGGCTTGCTTTTTTTCCCCGAAAGAAGAGATTTTTCCAATTAAAAAATTTACTTGTAACTCCTCCATTCATATTTTGTAATGTAGCATCTGTAGAATATATATGCATGTGTATATTCCATATATATATATATGAAAAGCACCCAGATATGATAGGTAAAAGATTTGGAACTTTGCTGTTCTGTGTTACTTCCCAGCATTAGTTACTCAGTTTTGTGATATATATACACATTTTATTTTTTTTTAATAGCTATTCCTTTTCATTCCTCTAGTTGAACCCACTTGAGAGGGTAAGAAATTGCAAACCATTATGCACTTTCTTCGCTGTTACTGGAATGGGCTTTCAGTTGTCTTATAATGCCTACCATTCAACATCTAAATTAGAAAATATGGAGGAAAAAAAAAAAAGACTTAAAATTTCTTTAAATTAGCTTCTTTGGACATTTTTTGTCTACAAAACTTATTTAAAAATGAAAAGAAACCTGCCAAAGCAATTAAATAGATGCATGGTTCAAAATGGCGATCAAGGAAGATTATCCTGTATGGCAAACTAGAAAAGGTTTATTTGTAGACCATATTAGAACTTTCAGAACTAATGTTTCTTTATAAAATAAATGATGAAAGGTATGGATATATAGTAACGTCATCCACTGGCTTTGCATAACATATGGTACTGATAACTGATTATCATTTTGAAGAACTATTTCCATATACAGGCTCAAACATTTGGGTTTAATTTAAAGCTCAGGTCATATAGCTGTTTACTTATAAGTAAATAGACTAGATTAATGATTTGTTGTACTGCTCAGGGAAAAAGAAAGTCACTGATATGAGGAAGTGGTTTGTAGTGTTATTTACTCTTGTACAGTTCTGATAAATGTATTAGTTAACTGTAGTATATTGTGTAACACAAATATAAAAACATATTGGGTGATAGGATTTTGCTAAGATGTCATCAGCGTTGGTCATGTGACAAAGTATGCGCAGCACTGGAGTCTGCCGTGTCCTTTCCATACAGAAAACATCCACTCATCCAAAGAGCTGCTATTCTCTAGAAAATTTTATAGCTGTTAAAAATAGAGGTAATGGGGAGTAAGCAGCCACTGGACAGTGAATTTGCTGTAATAATTATGGAGTGCTCCATGCAAACCTCTTACCCTTGCAGTGTTCAGGTCAGAGGCATAGTCTTCTGTAGGCACAGAACTACTTGTCTGCAATGAAGCAGCACAAGAAATGAAAGGCCAGATTAATGAGAAAGCAGTGAGGGATGTTAGAAACTTAAGACACTGTTACAAAAACACTAGGGATCCACCTAGCTGGTATCTGGTGTCCTGCCATGTAAAAAGAAATCACCTGCACAGATCTGTTCTCACCTAAATGCAGCCTTTGTTCTGCTGTACAGACTTTCTCCCTTCATGTGTGCTTCTCATCTTTCTTCTCTTAATGTGCCCTTTCCATTCCATTTTCCCAGTGGAATTGCACTACCTCCTATGCGGGCTTCTTTTGCCACATCCTCTCTTCTTTTTCTTCCTCAGTGTAGTTACTTGCCACTAAAATTGATTTTAATCAATTTGCTTCATGGGGCAACTGTTTTTTATAAGGTGTTTGGATATACTTTTCAAAATTAAAAAATATTTTTGTTTTCTCTGTCATCTTCTGTTCACTTGAGTTTAGTGCAGTCAGAGAACAGTGTCAAAAGCCCAGACACCAAGGTTCGGGTAAATGTTAATCCCAGGAGCTCCTCCTGGTCTGCCTTTGCTTGCATTGCAAATCTTTTCTGAATTTTGTTCCAGGTTGTAATTAACTTTAAGATGGTGTTAAAATGCAACCCTTTACAACCAGAAAAATAAAAGCACTGAGCAGTTGGTGAAGTAAGCATTTGTACTTTGGAGCATCACTTCTGGATTTTGTCATTTATTTAGGACTGTGAAGGAAGTATCTTCGTTTGCTGAAGTGTAGTTGGAGGAAGCAGTTATAGAAAGCCTTTTATGCATTTTCAGTGGGATAGTAAGGAATGCTTGTCAGGGAATACAAAACGTCTTTGGAATTAAGCTGATGAATCACAGTGTTCAAGTTCTTTAGCAATGATTATCAGAATAATTTTTGAGGAACAACCTGATTGAAATATGGTTTTAATAGTCATACTTCATGTTACACACTTAAAATGGAAGCCTTCAGAATTTTTTTAATGTGATACATACAAAGAATAGATAAGTAATCTTGGTTTATGGACTGTAGTTGGCTGTTTAGAAGACAGATGAGTAGAATATTCTTGCGTTACCTGTTCATCAGTCATGTAAATTTGCTTCATGCTCAGATTTCATCAGAGAAAAGTTTGCTCATCCCTGGGGAACTGAACAGTGAACTTATGAATCAACCTGCAGTTGGTTAGTCCTCCTAATCTTCCCTTTCTCAACAGTATGTCCTAGCAAACCCCCAAACTAACCTGCTTTGCCTTTCAGGATCCCCTCTTGCCCCCTGTGTATCCTTGTCTGAGGGAAGTCTGTTTCCCCTGAGGTTTAATAAACCAGGTGAGCTGAGGAGGAGGACCCCCACTGGCTTCTCTTGCTCACGGTGCTGAAGTCCAGCTTGGCTTATACTTACTGCCTGCCCATAGCTGTGATTTGGTTTTTTTTTTTTCCTTTTATTCCCTTTGCATTTGGGTAGCATCGTTTAAAAAAAAAACAAAAAACAACAACAACAACAAAAAAAATCCCCAACCAACCAACAACACAAACAGCAACCCACAATAAAATCCTCACAACAGCTTTGAAAATCTGCAGTAAAGAACAGGATCTATAGCTCTATTCAAAAGTTGAGACAGAATAAAAAAGGCATGTTTATAGTTTTCTCTGCTGATATTTTTCAGTCCATGCTAAAAGGAAATAAAGATGCTTGCCTAGGGAAACATCTTGGAGAAAAGAGAAAAAAAATACTTCAGTTAACTAAATTTTTGATTCATTTCTTAGTTTTTATATCTACCCTGCAGCGTGAAGTCCCCTAGAGTGTTCTTATTTGCATAGAAGTGGTCACGGGTCATAGAACATCAGGTTTTTTCAGTGTGTTTGTCAGGATTTTGTTAGTCTTTGTCTCAAGACAAAACTCCCAGAAGTTCAATATCCCAGAAATTCAGTGTATGTGAGCCAAAGAACAGATGCAATAATGTGATGATCACTGAAACTCGTTGAGTGTAACACTTTGCACCTATAGTCTCGCTTGCTTTGTCCAAACAGCTCAACAGCATGAGAACAGGAATTTTGAAAACTGCAGGTCAGATAGAGAACATCTGTTAACACCAAGCAATTAATTAACTTACCAACAATTGTGGTTGGTTTCCCATAGCAGGCATGCTTTCCATATAAAGGCAGTATTTGCATTGTGTCTGGACTGCAAGAATTTCATTCTTTAAGTTAGGCATGATTCCGTTTCAGTTTGTAATTTTCACATTTGCATCCAAATCCAGTTGCACGGATAAGCTCCTTAATTAGTTCAATTTTGGAAGTCTTAGCCCTACCTGAGAGACTCTGGACCCAGGTCTTCATCTGCAGGATCTCACCTGTCCAGATTTCCAGTACACAAATTCCATGGCACTGGCACAGCAGGCAGTGTACCACTGTAGCCTTTGTTTCCTCTCAAAAAAAGTGTGCTTTTCACCTTGCATCAGTGGCTATAACTGATGTGCTATGTGAGTACTTGGGCAATTTTCTTGTTTCTGAGACTTCAGTGAACGAACTGATGCTTGTACTTTTGGCCCAGCTGTCAGAAATGACTGGATTCCAGTTCACCACATAACTTAATAGTGTTCCTAAACATACTGGCTTTCATGAGAGACAGGCTTTATTCCCACATGTCTAAAAACTGGGATGCTCTCCTAAAGCTATAGAACGTCTCTGGGCTGCAATGAATAGTGACAAAACAAGGGACTGCTTTATCATTGCTGGGAGAAGAGGAGCCCACAGTAATTGTTATTGAACAAGGCATCCAGCTTGCTAGGACAGGCAAAAATTTTAGTTAGTGCAGGATGTTTTCCATAGTATTATGGATGCAAAGAAAGATATGAATGTAGAGAGAACAGTCTAACCACATTATTGTATTTCATATCTACTTGAAATACTTAGAAATTGTTAGTAATGGGTAGCGTCCTTGGGGAATTGCATGGTTTAGCAAATATTCAAAGCCCCAGATGCATTCAAACTACGTCAATTCATCGTACTCTAAATAAATTTTAAATGTGAGGGTATTTTGCCCTGCAGTTACCTATTTCTGATGTGTATGGGGGATCTTGGTTGAGTATTTCGCACTCTCTTCTCTGTAGGTCAAGTTCTTCTGGAGTAAGATAATTTTCTATCACTAGAAAAGGAGGGTAACAGATTCATATTGACTAACAGCCCATCCAGTGATTAAAGTTGCTCATTCTTCTGAAATTACTAGCTACTAGGAGGGGAAGCCAAAAGTGAGAAGTGCAGGACTCGGTTAGGAGAAATACCTCTATTAACAGCAAAAATGTAGACATAATATTCTCACTTTACTAACGGCTTTTTAAAAATCTTAATTTCTCTTTGTGAGAAAGGACAGGCAGTAAACATCCATGCCTGTGCTACTGCACAAATATGGTTTAATTTAAATTCATGTAAACAATTAGAATGAAGATATTCTGCTTTACTGACTTGCTACTATATACTGAAGTTTAATTTCATCTGTCTGCTATGTTAGGCCAAATGTCAGACAATCAAGAAGGTAACCATGAAATACTTTTACTAGACAGCTCTAATGAAAGGAGCATGTTGGGATGTAGCATGTTCTGAAACGTTGTTATGCTCAGAGTACTTGTGGGCATGAGATGCTGCTTTAAATCCACAGAGAATAGCGGAGTGGGGGTAGGAAGGAGGGATGTTTGTCCTTCCTCCAAGTTTCTCTGACAAGACTTTTAGCTGTACTTTTATATCAGGAAATTCTGGAATTATGCATAAGTGTGCCTACAGTGAAGTCTTGTATATGTTAATTTAATAAGCTGGCTTTGTTGCATCAGTATTAATGTTCATCTTGTGACAAGAGGAGTATACCTCCACAAGGTTCTTTCTGCAAGCCTAGAGACCTATGAAAGACACTAGAGGGAAAAAAAATAAAATATGTGGGCTAGACTTCATTTGAGTTTTTCATGGGTAGAAATTGAAGGATCAATAAGGTGAGAGTTCAAATCATGATTCTTTACTGCTGTGCTGTGAGTTGGGGCAACATGAGAAGTGTTTATGCTTCACAGCAGTGAAAATAGGTGATGTACTTAGGCAAAATAGCAAGGAATGTTTAATGGCAGGTGTTATAGGGACATAGAGTCTCAACCTGAAAATACTGGAGTGGACAAAGTATATTAGATTAAACACTTCACAGTATTGCTTCCATTGGTGCTCTCTGGAAATGGATGGATAGATAGCTGGGACCGCTATGAAGATGAACTGAAGAACTGTAAACCCGTGTCTGCTGCTGACAGTGGTGAGAATAGTGGTTACGGAACACATGAAATGAGCTCGCTAGTAGCTCTGCTGGTAAGGAATAAGGACTGCTTCTGAAGATGTGCTGTAGAAAGGGCTGTGGTTTTAGCAGAGTTGAGCTTAAGTTGTCCTGTCGGTGCAGCACTAGCTAGCTCATAAGACTTGATGCACAGCCTGACCAGTGTAGACAGCTGTGGAGCAGAGATGTCCCTTTTTTTTGGATGTGTCTTCAGAGGCTGCTGGTTGCCTGTGTAAATTGTGGAAGTGCTTACTGCTGTGAGGTGGCTGACTGATACATGGGGTGTCACACTTAGAATGTCTGCCAGGCGTTGGAGAGAATATAGGCAGGCAGATGGATCCAAGTTCCCCCAAGGAATTTTAGTACAAGATTGTTAGTATTTACCATTTTCTACCCCCAAAAAAATTGCTCTTAGATATTATCTTTGAATGTGAAGCAATAAGTGAAATGAAAAAAACTCCTGGCTGAACTCAACAGCCATCAAAATTGACCTTAGGAAGAAATGGGCAGAAGGAAGTTTGCTGAGACTCAGGCCATCGTAATAACATTTGAGACAAGACTTTCATTTTCTTTGCTTTGCTTTTACCTTTTTTTTTTTTTTTAAATGAATATAAATAATACTCAAAATTACCACTAAATAGGCTTCAAAAAACAAATTTCATGTTAGGAATGTTAGTGACTGTTAGGAGAGGAACAGAGGATACAACTGCAAACGTCATTACAGCACTGAATAAACTCATGGAGAGTCCACTTCTCCAATTCTTTGTGTGGTTTGGGTTCCTTTGTCCCTCCTTTTATCACTCCCTCCATCTCGGAGAAAAAAGGAAGAAATAAAAAAGGTATAAAGACTAGAAAAGATGCAGAGAGGAGGATGGCAAATATAATTCAAGGTTTACAACAATTTCCACATCGAGGAAATTTCCACTATAGACCGAGTCTCTACACTGTGGAAAAGAAATCACATAGAGAAAATCTGAGATACAGGCTTCCTAAATCATATCAAAAGAAGGAATAATTGTCCACTATTTCTCCTCGTGTAAGAACTGGAAGTCATTACTGGTTATTAGCCAGCAGGCTCAAAACAAATGAAGGGCAATATATCTTTTCACAGTATCTGTATATTGGGATCTTAGTGCCAAGGGTTGTTTTGATGCAAAATGTTTACATGGGTTTAAAAAGTGAGGGGGAGAATTTGAGGAATTAAAATCTAACACCACCTATTAAACACAAGGTTATCAGGTGTAGCTGAGTTCAAATGTCCTAGCCGTAAATATCTAGAAACTGGGAGAGCATACAGAGAAGTATCATTTGTTATAAACGGGCCTTGTTCTTCTTGCCATTTGTGCCCAGGTGATGTTGTTTCCAAGAGAGGCAGGTACTGGGAAAGGCGGAGTTTTGGTCTGATCCAATGAGTCATTCTCACTTTGAAATGCAGGGTTCTTGCTTTAGGACATAACTGATGTTTCCTTTAGGCTCATTACATGCTTTTCAGAACCTGCCTCTAGAACATCTGATAACGATTGCTGTGGGAAGTAGTCATGCTGAATCACACTTGTCCGTTGCAACCGTGCCTATTCATTCCTGTATATGTTTCCGTTTTTACCACAGAATACCTTCATAGCTGTGGTGTTCAGTGCAGTCATGGGAGATGATAAAAATAGTAAAAGCATCGTGTGAGCTCTGAAATCATACAGGTGCTTCGGGATGCTGGTGATATGGTAATTAGGAGTACGTTAATGACAGTGTTTAAATTCCTTTTCCTTTACTAACACCTTTTAATGTAAAATTGAAATGTAGAGCTACAAATGTTATATAGTGTTGCTTAATGCCTTATGTTGTCTGCGAAAGTTCAGATCCACACCCGCATATGCTCTCTTTGTACTACTCAGGAGAAACAAATGAGGTACTGAATATACCCAAGCATGGGAACAGCTCCAAGGGCACGCACTGGCACATTTGTATTGTGGCCATAAAAGCGGCAGCGGTGTATTGTATGTGTGACAGGTAACAACATATACCAGCCTCCTGTGAACTCCAGCTGCCCTGGACATCCCACACTCAAACTAGCTACATCATCCCCAGGTTGCTTCAAGGTACTGTGGGACATGCTTAGAATAAGCTGTACAGTGGAATAGGAAGCTTATTTGCAAATCATACAAACATTTTATAGTCTCTTTTTATTCAGTGTAAAGCATTTACAGAATTGTATGTAAGCAGATATCCAGATAGAGGAGATTCTTCTGCCTCTCTCTGCTGCCTTCAGTTACATGCATCTCCCTAACCTTGGTTATGTTAGGGTCAGTAGTCTCCTGCTGTAGTTCTTTACTCCCAAGTGTCTGGCTGTGTGGAATGGAGTATCTAAGTGCCTGCCACAGAGTGTTTTGCACATATTGGTGCAAACGCAGAACTGGTGACATACTGAGTTACTGAAGAAATGTTGGTTGCTTAAGGCTGTAGAAGGCAACACACACAAATGTTAATTTATGATGTTGATATGAATGCTCTGTTTAAAGAAGCCTTGGGATGTGCATAGCCCTGTGGTTGTCATGGAACAACTCATGGTCTTTAATCTTGAATCATACTACAGTTATTTTGCAGAATTGGAGAATATTTTGCTGGAGTTTCAGACATGTACTTCTTTTCTCACTTTTTCATTTAAATAGTTTCTGTCTCACTAAAGCCATTCCTGATAATGTAGTAGTTCTTGCTTTTGTGATTTTTATCATCCTTTTATATAAGTTGCCATAATGAGATTTTTTTTTTCTGTCATTGGATAATTTCTTATTGTCATACTAACTAAATATGAATAATGCAAGTATTTTCAGATACAGAAGGGTAACTGACACAATTGACAGAAAACCGACATATTCACCACAATTTGAGGGACAGCTTATTTGGTAAGAAGGTGTTCAACTCATCCTCCGTCTCAAAATGGAGAGTTTCTTGTTTCAAAACCAAAAGGAGTCTGTTGAGTCTTAGCCTGGTCCCCAACAGATACTCTGCTAGGTGATGAAACCTAGAGTTTCTGCAGACAGAGGAGATCAGCATCAGCTAGGACAACGCGGAGATCAGACTATGTTGCTAACAAGGACCAGCGCAGAGCAGCACGGACAGCCTAAGATAGCCCAAGGAGACTGAAGTGGTGTTTGGCAAGGACAGAGGGATGGATGTTGGCATGCTGGGTCAGTCTTGCTCCCTTCTTAACTAGAGCTCATATTTAGCTCTAAATTTGCCTTGATTCAAAAACAAAACCCATAACTGCTCAGCTGATTTGTCATTTTCATGTGGCTGTCTTTGTTGCTCTTACTTTCTAAAAGTGAACAAAACAGGTGTGGTTAAAACTGAGCTGCTAGCTCATTTACTTGGGATTGTTGTTTTCATAGCAAGCTTAGGAAAAAATGAGGTATGGTTGGAAATTGTTGTGAGCTGTCAGTTCAGATCGAGTATGGTCTGTGCAGCTCGGTGTAGTATGCAGTGTTTACTGCAGACAAAAGAAAGGAAAGTGGTGTTAATTCTTGCGGCACCCTTTTCTGTGAAACCTGAAGAGAAGGCTGGGAGGATTTTATTTCTGTTTTTGTAAGAGACATTTCATGTTTCCCAGGGTGATGCTCACAACAAGCCAGGTGTCAGCAGAACCCAGACAAGAACTCAGCCCTCCTTTCCCCAACACCTTTGTGGTTCACTAGGACCCTGGCAGGAAAATTGTCAGCCACCCATCCTTATCCCATTCTATTTTGCCACCATTTCTCCTAAACAGTAACCCAGCAAAGTCGTGCCTCATGCTGGTCTTGGCTGCAGGCTTTTCAGTCACCACCGATAATTAGACTTTGAGATAAGCCATCTGCTGGCTGGCCCCTGGTGGTCTGTGGGCTTGGCGCTGAGTTGCGGAGGCCAGTGACAGGTCTGCTGCTGGAGAGGCCTGGCAGTGACACAGCAGCTGCTCACCGAGATAGCGAACGCTCTTGCAATTGAGCACCTACGTGCTGGGGGTTTTAAAATGTCACTGGCCAGGAGGAGCAAACGGCGTTCCCGAAACCAGCGCTTTCTGCCTCTCTGAAGCATCGGAGAGGAAAGGGAAGGGACCAGGCTGCACTAATGAAGGAAAGTCAGGGTGGGAGGGCAGAGAGGGCTCAACTCAGTAATGAATTCATTATTTCATCATGCTTTTGAGCATCTGGGCAGGGAAGGGAAGGCATGTTTTGCCCAAGTTAATTCTGGCTGATTATAAATAGAGGAAGGCAGAGAAAAACCTACCTTTTAGATGTTGTTTGTTCTGTCTTTTTGTCATGCTTGTCCCTGTCGCACAGATCGAAACTGTATTTGCAAGGGGATAGATAGAGAGATAGAGAGAGAGAGAAATAGCTCAAATGAACACCTTATTAGAGGTTTAGAAGTACTATGCATTTGTATTGGTCTCCGTACTGTGACTGAGAGATTTGCTTACCCCTGGAGTCACTTCCAGTTCTTCCTTTTGTTTCTCCTCTCACATCATCATTTGGCTAGAAAACCCTTCCTTGTTGCAGGTTCCTTTCCATTCTCACTGTGATGTTGGAGTGCAAAAGCTTCATTATCATCTTCATTATTAGTATTCTTCATTATTATTAAAGCCCCAGTCTCGTCTAGTTCTTACTGGTGAACAGCTAGGCTGGTTTTTACCTCCTTTTCCTGTTGTGCAGCAAAGGGATATAAGTGTTTGGTTTCTTTCCAAAAGTGCAGGGAAACTTAGCTCAAGTCTGTCTCTTTCCGCCTGACTAGATTAACAGCAGGATAGCTGCAATTTTTGTTTTATTAGGCAGGAAACTTCTTACTTATAAGGGTAATCCCATGAATTCCAGCTCTGTAGGTTGGCTGGCTTCAGGGGCATCCCAGAGAGTGTGATGGCCTTGTTCCAGACCTAGGAAAAAGTGGAAATATTTCTGTTCTTTTAATGGACAGAAGCTTAAGTCCTAGTACTGGAGGCCAATTCCATTTACTTTTCTAGTGATCAGGTGAAATTGTCAGCAATGGCAAAGAGAGGACTTACATACCATCCACCTCTTCAAAAACAGATAACAGAAGGGTTGTTACTTTAACTAATGGGGAGATACTTCTGGTTCTGCCATGATGGAAGCTGTGGAAACCCCCGTCGTCAAAAGCAGATGCAGCAGTGACTGCTGCATGCAGTGTGGGGACAGTGTGGCCTGAGCAAGTGCCAGTCCCTGGGTTTAATTACAGCTGGGGTCTGATATCCCAAGAGGCAGTTTGCCTTCCTCCTACCTTCCCTGCTGGACAATGTGAACACTGGTAGGAAGAGAGGAGAGGGACCTGGGTATAAGCAAAGAATAACAGGTCAAAGCAAAAAAAAAAATTAAGGACTATCAGTGGAAGCACATCAGATTAACAAACTTTAATTACATTTAATTTTAATCCTTAACATTTATCTAAAAGGTGATTGAGGGAAGGTTTATTAGGATTCTGCATCCCTATAGCCCTTCTTTGAAAGAACACTGAACAAGATGATTGCTTGCGTCTCTAATTAGAAGTTTTTCCCCTCTTGATCACCTAAAGTCAAATTCATTTACTCTGCTTGAAGCAAGGATTTAATTTGATAAATTTTTTTTGCATCAAAAGATGTCTCTCAAACTTGATACAGAACCACAGCCTACTAATCAAGACAGAACCCATTACCAGCCCAGTTTTATGAATATTCACATCAGAGGGCAGCACCAACCTCATTAGAAAGGGTGTTGCAATCATTATTAAACTGTTGGAGTCCATTATGATTCATAGTGCTGTAATGATGACTGATACCCACTGAGGGCAGCTGAGAAGAATACTGGAGCATAATGACCTGACTTTTTTTCTGTAAGCCTATAGGGCTTCTAAAGGCTTTCAGCTTATGTAGTTTGTATTCTTTTCATCAAGTATGTGAAAGGTGTCTTAATATCCTTGATTCTTTTGCACAAGTGGTGTGAAGAGAAACACAAGAGCAATTAAAGAACCTGGAGGTTATGTTTGGGTGATGTGGTAAGTCAGTAATACTACTAATTCTTTCAGATCTTAGATCTCCATTAATGAGTTGTTTCTTGTCGGACTAAAAGCTCAAAATTTATAAGCTGGATCAAGTTCCTTCTGTTCCTTCTTTGTAAAGTGAGAAGGTGGTACTTCTGTTAAACCTGGTTTTGATCATTTGGGCAGCAGAGCTGCTGTAGCTAATGGACCGTCAGCACTGTCAGCATAAGCCCTTTCTCCTCTCTCCTTTTGTTTTCCTGCTCTGAGACTAAAATCCACTTGAGGTTAGAAGTTGCTACAAACAATTTGCTACCACTGCCTTGCCTTCTTCTCATCCTTGCATTATTTGGGCACACTGAAAGGAGGTTAGCTTGAGCTCTCCAACTTGCAATGCCAGCCCTGCCTTGGTTATTGGTAAATAAATAAATTTTGTGCAAATTAGCATAATATTGATGGTTTTTCTTTTTGATGTTTACAACAATCTGAATAATTTGTGTAGCTGTTAGTAAACTTTGTCAGCTCATCAAGAGGTTTCTGATCGCAGCATTTATGCAATGATGAGGTTGACTATACTTAACCAAATAAATTTGTACCGTTCTTGCAGTCTCCAGTAGCTGATATGACTCTGTCTTTTTTGTGTCCTCCAGACAATTCACTGTCTTAACGATCCTTCTCTATTCTCCTTGCATCCTAGAGAACAGCTTTCAACCCTGAAAGAAGCAATCTTTGGAGTCCTTTGGGTTCTCTCTTTGCTCAGCCCTGAAGGGTGCTGAAAAAGCTGTGGAGGCTGCAGGTGACACCTCTGTTTCTCCTGCAGGTTGCGACTGGGACCTGGCTGTCTCTTGTAGTGCTGCAGTCTCAGTGCATCTGTTTTAATTGACATTTCTTGCTACAATGTTCTTTTTATAAACATAAAAGAGACTGTTAATGCAATTGGTGAGGCTGACTGTAAATTATTCTGTGATAGGGATTCTCTAAAAAGAGAGGCATTGTGGGAATTTAGTTGTAAATTTCAAGCTACATGCCACCAAGAGCATCACCTTCTTCATTCTTCTTCCAGCTTGGCTTCCATACGAGCTTGAGTGAGATCTCTCTAACATTGAGAGCTCTCACTTTTTCAGCTACCATTTTGTGACATGTGAGTGAATGTCTCCTGGTTGGTGGAAGCATAGTTATTACAGCTCTTCACGGCAAAAGTAACATCAGTCTTCATAGAACAGAAGAGGAAGGATCTTCAACCAGCTACAGTGTTAATTAAATCTAGTGAGAGGAGTGGAAATGTAAGGGGTCTTGTAATAAGCAGGGCAGAATTGCAGAATCTGCCTTTGATTAATGATAATGCCAAGTGGATTAATTAGAAGATTAACTCAAATACTACCTAGAGGGGTCTATGGAGAAGAATGCCTAGCATTTCAATAAGACAAACTGCAGTAGGGATCTTAACAAAGGTTGGGACACATCTCCGTTACAGTGATTTGGCAGAAATACCAAGCTGTGAAGCAGTCTGCCTCTGGCAGCAGAGAACATCTCCTAATTAGATTGTTTGCACAACACTTGTTGGCAGGAAAACATATCTTATTTAGGATCTTTGGGTATGCCCCTCAGGTAAACCTTTTCAAGATGAGTATTTAGACTAAGTCATTATGGTTTTGTCAGGTCCTGATTCACCCCAGTTTCCCAATTTTAATGCTTATGCTCAGCAAAGACAGTCTCTGTTCTGAGGTAAACGTGGGTCTGCCTTGTGGGAGGCAGATTGTTGGCAAACCATCGCTGAAACACAAAATTATCGTCACCACTTCCCATGTGAAAATTCTTTACTTTGCCCAGTGAAGCAAGGTCACCTTCTCAGGTTGATATATTCCTTCATTTTATGTGGCAATAAGCAACAAGTGGAAAAAACTGCTGTTTAGGCCTTCCATTTCTTTCAGAATTTTAGTGATAATTTACTTCTAAAACAAGCATAGAAAACTCATCAGAACTTGGTTTGGGAAATGGCCATTTATTTAAACAGAGAATTTCCCTTGTCCTGGATTACATTACATGTGTCCTTTTAAACAGCTTTATTTCAATTAAGTCTACCTTAATTGATCCCCTGAGAACCTCTGAGAGGTTCCCTATTGCACCAGCTCTTGCTTATTAATGCCTTTTACTATTAACGAAGATATGTAAATACCAAGTTGTTTAGAAAAGGGCTTCACCTCCATTAGTGCACAATAGGTCTGCCATTCCTGCAGCTATTTGCTGATTTTAGTTACCGACAATACCTGTTCCTGGTGGTCTTTTTGATTCTTTGGTCTTCCACAGAAAGCACAGTAGCCTTATTCCTTCTCTGACAGTTGGGTTTCCATTACCATTGCTTCACTGATACCTAACCTGGTGTTTTCAGGAGCACTGGACATCTGTTTCTTGTGTTGGCTTTAGTGGGATCTATTCTGTGCTTATGTGGAATGGGTCACTTTAGGTGTCCAAACATATAGCTTGGAGTTCAACTTTTGGCATGTAGCTTTGGCCATTGTTAAGATCTCTTGAATTTACAGGGAGAAGTTTGTCCCCGCTTAAACAGATGATGATTTAGCCAGAAATATCAAGGGGCATGTTTTTTTCCAAAAGCTGCAGAAGTGATGGGAATGCAGCCCTGGCTGTTCCTTTCAATGATTGCGAGGATTATGTGACAGTTGGCCATGTTAGGACCATGTGTCCCTGAAGCATTCTAAAAACCCCAATCCACTGTATTGCCCACCTCCTGTTTCCCCTACCAAACAAGTGAGTCATGTTTGGAATTTCACAAGCAACAGATGTTCAGAAAGTGGACTCTACAAACAGGCCCCGTTTCCCTTTATTTCTCTCTATGAAGTGACCATATTCTTTTGGCTTGTCTGTAAACATGGTTGAGTAGGAGGAGGTTGGTTTGTGTTATCCTCTCATGGTTATGGGCTCTTCAAGTGATCTGTCAATGGACTTTTGGACAGGTACTGGCTTTTTGATGTTGCTTTAGACTGAAATGGTAGGATTTTTTTAATCTGCAACTTCAATGTAACTGTTGGAAAATCTGCTTCTGAAATGTTCTTTTTGATAAAACCCTTAATACTCTTTGTCTTTGGGGATAGGACACATTCCCCCCATATAATTAGCCTGCCTCATTTCAGACTTCACAAGAAAACAAAATGAGTACTTTTCCATCATATTGAAGTTGTGCTCTTGCTTCCAACCCACACTCCAATTTTGTACGTCAGGCTTCCTGTACCGCCAAAGCTCTGTTATCAAAGAAGAGAAAAGTAGTGTGGAATGATTCAAGAATAGGTGAATTTTATAATGTCTTATGTTTAAATGCCTGGCTGGGTATGTAGTTGTAGTACTTGTGCATGTATGTTCAATGTTTGTGTTATGTGTAACAGCCTCCCCTCTGTTGGGCAGCATCTTGAATCTTTTATCAGAGTGAAGATCTCTAAAGCATAGTACAGAGGAAACTTCAGGAAGCCAGAGCTGAAGTAGATGCTGGCCTGTGAAAAGGAGGAGCAGCACACATTTTTGCCTACCTGTTACATGGATCTTTACATCTGTGTATTTGACATACATATGTGGTGTCAGTTCCTTTAGGACCTACAGTTACCTAAGTGTTCCCAGTTTAATAACCTGCTTTCAGTCATTTAATTTTGCTTACGCTGTCAGCCTCAGCATTAAATTATTTGGCTTTCTCTCTGCCAAAGGTAAATATTTCTGTGAAATCTCAAGGGGGCTTTTCTGACTACAGAAGCGGTGAATAAAATGTCTGAAGACAGTGTGTAGGGTTTTTTCAGAGATATGTAGTATCAGCAGAATTGCACAAGAAGCTGAAATTTATCAGGGAAGTACTTCTATGACAAGAAGTGATTTTGCATCCTCCGATGAAGACTGGCTTGGTACTTATGATATGACTCCTTGAAGACCTTTTACCTGATTTATTGCATGACCTCTGCAAGAAAAGGTGTCCAGCTCTGAAAAGACATGCAAGACAAATACTTTTGATTTGTAGTCTTTATAGTTCAGTAGAAAAAGGGCCCTCTGGACCTTGATGTTATATGTTTTCTTTCTAGTACTTCTTTCTATAGTCTGAGCATGCAGCGTGGAAAAAAAAGCCTGAGAATGCTGTTCTCCACATATTTTTATGCTCAAAATTCAGGCAGTAACAGCATTAGAGCTGCGTACACAGCCTTGTTTCGTTTTCTTTATGTGCATGCGTTTGTGCGTACTATAATCTAAATGCTGTGTCGCAGAGTGCCTCTCAGACACATGTACATTTTTGTACAAACCTTAGATTCCTTGGGTGGTACTTTTTATGCTCCTTTCATCTCTATTTTCTGCTCCTCTCACTATTGTTATGGTTTAGAATCTTTATAGATTTTTTTTTTTGTTTTCCTGATGACTGATCTTGGCATCAAATTCATTATATGCAGAAAGTATGATACGTAGAGAGTGGTAATGAAGTGAATGTGATTCTTATTTGCCCAAGTGGTTACAACTGTGGAGCGATGGGACTGCAGACCGCAAGTACGAGCTGCACACTTGTTTTTCAAATAATAACCTTGCCTGTATTAGGAGATTTCCAAAATTACTAGGGCTACAAACAGGCACTTTTATGAGAAAAATAATGTTGCCAGAATATACACATTTGCTCCTAATCCTGGATAGTGCCAGCATATCTGGAATTTTAATAAACCACCATTTTTATATAGGTTTTGGAACTATTTTAGGGATGTAACAGATTTTAAAATACAGCATTTACAATTTCCCTTTGCTTCCAGGGCACGCACAGTTGGACTTAAGAATATTAAGGTGACCTGGTTTTATTTGCCATATGGAAAATAGCACCAATAAAATACCTCAGAACTCTTTAAAGTAACCTAAAATAGAGCAGCAGCGTGGATGGTATAAAATTTTTATTTCTGTTCTGTTTGAGATGACCAATATAATTTGTTTGCCACCTACTTAAGACTTTTCATCACACCGCATTACCTTGTGTGTGTTTGGTTCAAAACCTTTAGAAATTCCTGGCTTGAATACAAGGACTGGATAGTAAAGAGAGATTCTGGCTGATGAATGGATTGAGAACAGCCCTTTGGAGTAGGACTTGGGGATATTGGGAGATGAAAAGATGGACGTGAGCTGACAATGTGTGCTTGCAGCCCAGAAATCCAAATGTATCCTGGGCTGTATCCAAAGCAGCATGGCCAGCAGGTCAAGGGAGGTGATTCTCCCCCTCCGTTCCACTCAAACAGACCTTACCTGGAGTAATGTGTCCAGCTCAGGAATCCTCAATGCAGGAAAAACATGGACCTGTTGGAGAGGGTCCAGAGGAAGGCCAAAATATGATCACAGGGTTGGAATATGCCCCGTGTGAGGAAAGGCTGAGACAGTTGGGGTTGTTCATCC
>VWZY01007081.1:93703-211557 GCA_013399075.1 Chloroceryle aenea
AGCAAAAAATTCTTTCCAGTGGGGGTGGTGAGACACTGGAACAGCTTGCCCAGACAAACTGTGGATGCCCCTTCCTGGAAGTGTTTAAGGTCAGGTTGGATGGGGCTTTGAGCCGTCTCATCTAGTGGAAGATGTCCTTGCCCATGGCAGGACGGGTGGAGTAGATGATCTTTAAGGTCCCTTCCAACCCAAAGCACTCTGTGGTTATACCCAGGGCTCTTCCATGCAATTTGATAAATGTCTTCTGCATTCACCAAAGGTGGAGGTGTCACAGCTGGGCAGGTAGTACTCCTGTTCTTGGGGCTGTGATCTTTTACACCAAAATCTTAGACACATTACATTCTTGTGAGAGATCTACCTTTAGGGATTGTCTCATGGATTATTCAGTTTAGTTACATGGAAATAATGCTTGAGTTGTGCTAATGCAAGCAGTGGTGACACAGTGTTCTTTTGGAGCAGTGTGACATGACAGAAGAGCAGCCAGCTGTTTGATAGGCATCTCTAACTGACATGTACTGCAATCGCTAAAACTTCTGCAAAGGGTAGACCCTGATGATCAGCTCATGGATTTTATTTGTGAAGAACATCTAAAACCAATTCAAATTATATTTACTATTAAAGGTGAAGGAAAACCCAGCCAGCACCAAACTTGAGCTAAAAATCAACCACTTAAAAAAAATAAAGATATCATTTCTGCATGTGATTTCTCATTCCTGTCTTTACGAGAGAATGGAGGGGAGGTGGAAGTTTTTAGCTGACATGGTGGCATCATCTAATAGGCTTGGTTGCAGTGAGAGGAAAGTCGAGCTGAGCCTCTGTATTACTCTTGCATTAGTATATGTACACAGACATGCAGGGTGGGGGATTAAAGCTCTTCTATTAGTAAAGCTCCAACAGTGGGTTGGCATCTCACAATTCAGGCGCTAAACTAATTTCCAGTAATAGTGGGATTTCACATTAGAATATGAGCATGTGAAAGGGACAAGTCAGTAAGCTTTTACAGAATCAAATAGCTCAGCTTTGCATGTGGAGCATTTCTACTGGGGCAATCTGACTGGTAGAGGTGCATCACCAGAAGTGTCCTGTTTAAGGTTAGAAAATGATGTGAGATTTCTAAGGACACATCTGGTTTTGTTCCCTTTAACTCAAGTGTTGTGTGGATGGTTTAGTCAGCTGGAGAAGATGAATCTAAAAAGGCTGCTTACCTCAGTAAGACCAGTTGTCTTAGGAACAGAGGGCTCATGTGAAAACCTGATATTTACTGTGCATGTTTTCCTGAAAACAAACAAAATAGAAAGGCAAATTTTCCAGCAAATCTTCAAGTGCCAGCATTTTAATCTAACATAATAGATCAGATTAGCAAACATGGCTGCTCATACATTAACTAAAATAAGTGGGTGTGAAGAGTGACAAATTGGATTAAAATGCAGAAATTTTTAAGTGTAACTGATAACCTTATTGGTACACATGCCCTTGCACTTCATGCAGATAACAGGGGAAGCCTAATTGTCATTCAGAGTGGGAATTTGCATGGGGAGAGAAAGGCTGCTGGCTGGTTTGGGATTCTTTTAAAGGAATACACCAGAAGGATGCCTGTCTACCAAGTGCCTGAATCTAGCAGATTTCGTAGAAACCCAGTGTGCTACATCAAAGAGGACTGGAGGGGTGGCTAGGAAAAAATTGTCTACCTGGAAATGCTGCCTTTTTTGACATTTAGCTACAGTGGAAAACAAATCACAGACCTGAGAGGAAACAGCCTAATGAGAGTATTCAGAGGTGTTGAAATAAAGATAATATTGTCTAGGTGGTGACATAAAAGACAACTTTGTGTCTAGAATGGTAATGAGGATGCTCACACCTTTTAGGCTCCCGACAGACTTTGAAGTAAAGAGGGGAAGAAATACAGAAGAAAGGGAGGAGTCAGTGGTGGCCAGAAGACAGGGTTAGAGAGACTGTAAAATGCTGGCAGGGAGAACTACCAGCCAGTGCTGGAAATGCCCCCGTCCTGTGCCACGCCATATATTGTAAAAAAATAAATATATGGTAAAGCTGTGGTTTTATCACCTGCAAACTGCTTGATGGTTCCACATCAGTTTAGTCTGAATAAAGATCTTAAAGAAACAGGCTGGAGAAAGCCTTTCATCAACACCCCTAGCAGAGCTTTCCCAGCACTGTTGCAGTGGATCTGGGAGACCATCACGCGCACTGTGATGTATGTAGCTGTCTGCAGGCACTTCCACACTGGGTCCCAGTGCCTGCTGAGGATTCAGCCAGCAGCAGGGTAGGTTTTGTACTCTCGTGAGACCCTGCCCATCTGACCCTTGCTACCTTGAAGCCTCAGGATGATTTAGCTTACTGTCTTGCAGTGCTTCACGTGCAGCTCCCACGTCTCTCCCTTGCAGCTATCTTTTGAACATGCCTTTCTATACGGTAAGTCCTGTAAAAGCTGTGGTCAATTCATAGCACACAGTTGCTTTGAAGCTGTGGTAAATCCCCTCCTTTGGATATCAGAGTGAAACCTGACAACTTGACCTAGAAATTCTACAGAAATTCAAGGAAAAGGATAGTTAATGGATTAACTCCACAGAGTAGCTGTGAGAAAGGCTCCATGTTTCATTCTGCTGCTGTTTAAACAAAGACAGAGATTTCTTTAAGTGTACTTTAACCCCTATGGACAGATCTCTGCTAGTTGGTGACCCAGGAAAACAAAGAACTTTGATCAGTACCAAAGCAGTGCACAGGTCCTTTCTCTTCCCTTAAAAACACACTGAAAAAAATAACAATTCTGTTTTATTTAGTCAAAATAATGAAATGCAGAAGGTGAGAGGTTAAGACGACAGAGGTAAACAGCAGAGGGAAAATGTTTTCTGGTTAGTCTAATGGAGAACATACTTTGAAAAGATGTTGCACATGGCAAGGGCCACAAGGGGAGATGCCTCTTTACAGTAAACTGATGCCAAATGAGCAGAAGGAGCAATTCAATGACCAAATCTTTCAGATATATTTTTAAAATAAAATGTATATTTATTACTTGAACTCTGAAAGTATTTGAGACTTCTGTGTATTTTCTGGGAGGATTGTGGTTGGGTCAGAAGTGGCCTAATCTCCATATTATTCTGAAGAATTCTTTAAAAAAACCCCAAAGCAACTCAGTGTTTATTTACTGCCTTGCAGGTGGCAAAGGTCTGCAAATTTCCTCCATGCAAGCCTGTTTCCTATTAAGAAGATGCTGATCATTGACATTTAACATCTGTGCCCAATAGAGAGCACATAGTTCTCTGGGGGGACTTAAGATTTGGTAAGGAGGCAAGGACCTAAAATTGTTTGTGCTCCGCTGAGACATTCATATTTACTGATGTCTGAGAGATGCTTAGAGGGATTGCCTGATAAATTATTCTACTGTCTTGCTTGACTTTGCAGCTGAACATCAGAAAGATAGCATTTTGCCGTTAAATGAAAAATACAGGGACACGAAGACGTCTGTCTCCCTGATCTGCCTGTGTGATGGCTTTGCTGGCACCATCCATCTTGCAGAGCAGTGCACTTGTTTGTGACCGAAGAGATAAACCCAGTGTCACAGAGTGTACCCTGCTCCTGTCCAGCTGTAAAACGATCATTAAAAGAGCTCTGACCGTTCATTTTCTTTCCTTATGTAGTTTCTGATGTGATCTAGCAACAGTGGAGTTGGTGGTTCCCTGAATCATTTTCTTCCCTTCATTGGGAAACACTGGTCCCCCACTAAGAAACTCAAAACCCAGTTTGCAATAGACTTTACTTACAATTCTGTACTTCTTCAATATTCAGTGGTTTCTCTTTGTCTTTTTGTCTGATTTGACAAATTCAGATCCTTGCAATACAGTTATTTTTAATTATCTTTTTTCTTTTGCTTCCAGAATTGTAAAAATGCAGTTGGATTCTTTTGTACCTTATAAACGTGAACCTTTTTTAGAGGAACTTCTTATTTTACCCGTGTAGTTTTAATCTTTTCAAATCAAAACCAGTTCAGGTACCTTCTCTTTCTTTGCATATAGTCACTGAACTGCACATCTGCCATTTATCAGAGAACTGAGATGTAAAACCCCAGCCCTGCACGTAATACTGGTCACCTAGACACTCAGGTGGTTTAACTGCCTTGCTTCCCTGAGCAAGGTTTTCAGTGAGGGTGTCCAGGATCATCATCTGCTTACGGTTTCCTTTCTGAATCAGGGAAGGAGTCAGGCTGTCATCCAGGGGTGGGTGTCCTTGTGTTTGTCAGTGACCAGTGAACAGAAGGTTTTTAAATGTCCATAAGTAGAATTCTATTTGCAGAAATGCACATTAGAGAGCTACATTATCATCCAGAGTAACTGGTCTGCACAACTAAAAAGGTCACCTAGTAAGTGATGATCATGGGAGGAATCAGGAGAGAAGTGCCATCTGAAATGGTGCAAACAAGTTGTACGTTCAAAAATGGAGGGTTTAGCCTGACACACATATGGAGGTGACCTTCAGTACTGTGGATAATTCTTTATGCATTGGCAGACTTTCCAAATCATGATACAGCTTAAGCTGGGACTTCCATTTTTTTTTTGTGCTGTGACATGTTGCCCTACACTTGTCAAGCAGAATATAAAACCACAGAATATAAAACCACAGAATATTAAAGACTTGGAGAAATTGAATGATAAGTTTATTATAATTTCCTGTGTCATAATACCCAGTGTCTGTATTGCACACTTCGAGATACACCTATGACTGAAGAATGATTTTGCACTTCAGTTGGCTAATGATGCACGCTGCTTGATTCTGAAGTAGGAGTGAAGACTTGAGGCAAAATATGTCAGGTTTGTAATAGTAATTAAAATATATGTACACCTGAAGAATTGCACTTACACATTTAAGACCTTCACTTATGGTCTGTGGATAGGACTGTGAAAAGAAATGAGATTCAGGAATGTCAGATCCCAGACATGGGTGGGACTGAAATCTATTCATAGCATTTTCACCCAAATTCTGAGGGTGCCGCAAGTTATACAATTGCAAATCTTACATATATTAAAAAATAAGAATGCCTATCATTTATCATTTTGTTCTTAATGATCACAATATCAAACTGGTTTTTGTTGTTTGGTTTTGGTTGTTTTTTTTCCAGATGAGATTCTCCTCTGGCCATGTAAGTATGGAAGCTTAAGCTTTGTACATAATGTTAATATTGCAAGCTTTGTGACAAAATGCAAAATATCGGCAATGTTATGGGTAGAAGATTAAATTACTTCAGATTATAAACATAATGAATTTGCAAGACCTATGGTGGCTTTCAAGTAATCTTTTGTTGTTCTGGCTTTTTGAAGGAGGTGTATGAAAATGAACTGAAAGCAAACAGCATGTAGAATGGCACAGGGGGGAGTTCTTCATTTCTGTTGTATTTATCATCTAGCACAACTCTGAGCTCTGTCAGGCTTAAATGGCAAGCTCATTGCTAATTTCAAAGTTCAAAGTGTTCTTTAATCTTTCCTTTATTTTGCTCACTTATAAATAGCATTATGGCTTTCAGTGACCAATTCCAGGGTTCTCAACAGTATTATCAGGTTGTCCTTGACAGGTGGGAAAATCCACCTTGCTAAAGGAGCCATGATTCAAATGGTTAGAGCATTGTTTGTTTCTGGAAACAAGGCCCATAAAATACTGCTTAACAAAGGAGTCTATTTGCAATGTGGAGCCTCTGCATATATCTGGTGAGTGCCTGGACATCAGAAATGAAGAAAGAAATTAAAATAAAAAACATATGCCAGTACACTGAGGAGAAGAAAGAAATCCATAAGAAGCCACTTTTTATTAAGGAGGATTATTTCTTACTTTTTGAAATGTGCTGATGGTGTTTTCGTTTTCTAGCTAAATGGAAAGAGGCGCATTTTGTGAGAGGCTCTTGCATTCATCCCTCCTTCCCCTATCACTTTCATACTAATAAGCTCCACAGATCCCAGAAGCAGTTTTCTGTGTGGCTGTGGCAGGTCTGTTAGATTAAAAGGTCAAGGTGGATTTATAAAGGGATTTAGTATGTTTGGAGCTTGTGAGAGATTTTGAGTTTAAAACCTACTAAGATTGATTACTCCCAGAGGAGATAAAGGTTTGGCAAAAGCGAGGGAAATTTCCCTTTTCAAACCACCTGTCGTGATCCCTCAACATCTAATACAGGTGAAAGAGAAAGGCAGTAGTGAGCTTTTCCGTCCTGAGAATGCAGTCAGGTTGGCTTGCTTTGGTGGCGATCCAACAATTCTGTCGAGGAAGTGGGTCTAGAGCCCCGGCTCCACAAAGACCTATGAATGTTTGGCTGGATTCCAGCCGAAATTGTATTCAGATTGGTAAACTAGAAATGAAAATTTCCATTGCTAATATGCTGAGCTGGCCAGCTCCCTTTATTGTATTATTTAATGGCATGCTGCCCTAGTGACTGAGGCTATGTCAAACTTGAAAGAATGCTCACCGAAGATGTAATGTCACCCTCTTCTTAGAAGCCGCTGGAGTTTTGTGATGCTTGTGTGTCTTTCAGTCTGTGATGCCTGTGTGTTTACTCTTCCACATAGACATTCACAAGTGTATAATCTCTTTGACATGGTACTGAAAGATTCTTGAAGAGTTTTAATGATTTTCTGCTTCATGTTGTCTGTGTTAGACATGTATTTTCTATATGGGAACCACAGAACTCAAACTCCATTGTCTTTTTCATGGGATCAGTTTAGGTGACTATAGTTAGAGCTATTTCACAGATGCTTTTTTGGTGAACTTTGGTTTACTTTTTGCTAATAAACAATATCAAAAGGCAAAGATAATTTCTCATCAGTAAGTAATTTTCCTAACTTTTAATGGTACGAGGAAGATAATACTGACTACAGTTACTGTGCTGCCGTGGCTGATGCCATACTTTCAGCAGTGGTGTTTAAATAGCTTGTTTAAAAAAGACAGTGATGAAAATGTGAGATTCCCCTGACATGCATCTGTAGCAGGGTCATATGGAAGGCACAGTGGGGCTGAAGAGACCTTCTCAGCCTTCTGAAAGATGTGATGGCATTGATTTAGTTTGTTGTTATGCATGAGATACCACTGTGCAAGCAGATGCAGGTAGAGTGACTGCTGAAAATAATTGCTGATAAAACACTTACAATTTTTTCATGTATCAAAACTATATTTGTGAATGGCCTTAATTTACCTTGTCCATGTGACCTGGCCTGTATTCCAAGGTCTCAGCTCATAGGGCCATTTAAGGCCACTTTCCTCAGAGCCTTTCTGGTTTAGGAATCCCAGGAAAAGGAAGAGCTCTTTTAGCCATTTATCTTTGTGCTCTGTCAGCAGCTGTTCCATTCGTATCCTGGTTCCCTCACCCGTTTTGTGCTGCTCAGCTGCATGTGAAATGCAAAGGGAACCAAGGGGAAAGGGGGCAAGCAAATGGTCTGGCAGAAAACTGCAGAAGACGACACGGTACTTTCGATGGAGCAAAACAACACTTTCCACAAAAGAATTGCTAAATTAGGTAATCCTTTAAGTGGTTGATGGTTAAATAGCTAAAGAGAACATGTTGTTCTCAGGAGTACTGTTTGGGCTTTGCGGAAGGTGGGACATGGGAGGATTAGACTGGCTTGCTGCTTGTAGACTGTCTTTTGTTGATAAGGCCTACGTATTTTTTTCCTAATCCTGAGATTCTATGGAAGATCATTAATCTCATTTATGTATATAGCTAGCTTCTGCTTTGATTAATTGTACTTTGTGGAGAGGGCTGAACCGTTACCCTCCAGAGGTCTCTTCCAACCTGAAAAATTCTCTGGTTCTGTGGTTGCATGCTTCAGACTGCCAGTTCAGCTCCAACCTTGCCTTTCTTTGCAGTCAGTAACTTTGCCCGCAGCGTTAACTTGCATGTGCTATCTGGGGGCACCAGCTGGAGTCATTTGGAAATGTTATCTTTCTGAAATAAGTCACAAGGTGTTTTGTTTCTTAGCATGAATTTAGTTTTGAGGGCAGTGGCCCTTTCCAAAACTATGTCAATTTGTCTTTCATGCAGAAGTTCGCCTGAGACTTCATAAGCTTTACGATGATTATTGCTGGGTTTGAAATTTACAATCAGAACAGTTTTTCATGCCAACACCAGCTTTGCTCTTGCATAAATTTGTGGTGTGTTTTGTTTGTTTGTTTGAAAGACAATTTCTGAAAGTCTCGGGCTTACATGTTTTAATGAAATATAATTATTCTCAAAAGCACAGTTTATAATGTGGAAAAGAAGCCGATTTCTGAGAATGCTTTTGGCTGAAAGTAAATTCATAGTACTGCCTGTAATCTTGTCTCAATTTCCATAAGGTCGCTGTTCTGTCAGTAGATGCTGCAGTACCTTGTCATAAACTCAGGAAATTATACAGTTTATATGAAATGGAGCAGGTTTTATTTGTTGTTGTTGCTGGGTTTGCAGCTTTTGCATTTTGTTTTAAGTAAGCACATCATACAGAAGGCAGACTGGGTTTACAGTGCTTTCTTATTAAGGACAGCTATCTTGCCGTCTGTTCTCGGCTTTTATGTTAAATACACTGACAACTGTGAAGCAGCTTGCCTGTTTTCAGGAGGTGAAGCTAGCTGTGGGTTGTACTAGAACCATCCGGGTTAGGTCTACCGTGTAGGTATGCAATTATAGGTGTAGAGTTGGGTATGCCTGTAGCTGTTTGTCACCTGAGCAGTTCTCATACAAAAGAAGATCTGCTGATGGAACTGCCTTCAGAAAGAGCCCAAAGATTTTCTGCTTTCTGCGATAAAGGAATTTCTAAACTTCACTGAGTATTTTAGCTGTGATTTGACTCTGGTAAGATAATGTCTCCAGTCAGCTTTGCCTCTGACAGAAGCCATTTTTGCCCCCAACCATTTGTTCCCACACTCATCTCTTTTGTCGGGGTAAACATTCGTGTAGCTTTGTGGCAGATCAGATTGAGGAACTGACATGTTTTTTTTTGGCTGGGACAGCCCAAGGGTGATAAGAAGAGGCTGGGGTAGGGAGGGTAGGACTGCTTTCAGCAGCAGTGTCAGTTTATGGCAGCTTCACACATTTGTGATACCGCAGCCAGAGGCTCTGGGAATTTTCAGGAAGAAAGCATCAGTCATTCCCGGCAAATGAGTTTTGCAAAGCAGCACGGACTCAATGCATTGTGTGTTGGATGAGAAAGCTTACCCCAGTCCAAGGAGCCAGTATCCACTTAATGATACCCTGGATGGATGAAGTGAATGTTTGACCTTTTAAATTGTCCTGTGCATGTTTGCCTTCGATCTGTGGTGCCTGCTTTAACACCAAGAGATTATAAACTTAGCTTGTTTCGGGCTCCTTAGTTCCGCTCTGAATCGCGTCATCCATGGGCTACAGTGCAATTGAGAGGTGAAGAATGTCAAGCTATTTGCTCAGGTAGAGTCTCCAGATTCACTAGTCAAGTTGTCAGGTAACCAGCCTGGGAGGAGCTGAGGAACCATGTCCTGGCAACTGCTTGTTATGAGGATAATGATTATGTTCATGAGGATAAATGTACATAAGATGATGGGAAAAGAACTCTTTCCGCTTTACTTGTGAAGATGTTGGATTGCAGCTGGAAGTGAGTGATAAGGAACATAGCTGGAAATAAGCGGTGACCGTCTTGCCTCTTTTCAAGTGTGTTGTGCCCTCTTGGGATGTCAGGGAGATTTCTGGTTTGTAAAGGCCAGTAAATGGCTGATTACTGAGCAGAAAGGAGCTGTAAATCCTTCCAAAACATACTTTGCATTTCTATTAAGTAAAAAGTCCCCCTGAATGATGTATGATCAAATGTTTCTGTATTTCCTATCAACAAAGCTAATTGATACAACAACTTGCTGTACAGAAAAGCTGTTTTCTTGCATTTCATTGCTTCATCTTAGTCTATATTAGCTAGAAAACAGATTCTTCTTATAGACTGGCAGTGACCTTTAGGGCCAATAAATGAGAAAAGGTTTGAAGGAGAAATAAGCATGTCATTTCATTGTCCTCTGCCCTTTTTCTGCAGCAAATCTAGACACTCTCTAATACTGCCCACCAAGATAGCAAGGACCATTTGCTTGTTCAGTGCTCTTGAACTGAGGAAAACCTTAGAAAGGCAGGTTAACTTCATTCAGTGTGAGCTGTCTATAGAGTCATGAACATGGTCATGAAAAATAGGGAGTATAACAGAAATAGATAGTAGCCAGAGATGACCATCAGTGCCTTCACAACAGCTCTTCATGCTATCAGCTTAGTTTGAGGTGAGGAAATAAACTGGCCTGGAATCTTAGTTCTGTGAGGGGGACCTGAAGCAAAACCCATTGAGAAGTGGCCCTGACTGACTCTGGGACTGTGCTGACCTGCCCTTACCCCTCCTCACCGTGATTGGTTTTGAAAACCTTCCCCATTATCGAGGGAAATAGCGTAACCAGCCAGACAGCAGTCAGTCTGGATCCAGGCTTTTCTTCTATAGTTGCTCTAACAAAATACATGTCTGCATTAATCAAATTACAAATATAATTTATTTTATTGAATGACTTTAATTAGAATGAAGATAGCCCTGTGGAGAAAACACATGGAACTAATGAACCTGATTTTTTTTTAAGCATCCAGAGTTGAGCTAATCTTTAGTTTCACTGCACAGAACAAAAATGATTTGTGTTCAATTAATTCCGTTTCCCATACTGTACCTTTAAAATTCTTAGCAGATGATAAAAGAGAAAAATCCTTCATTGCCTTAATGTTCCTTTTGCTTTTTCTGCTTTAGCTAAATTTGGGAGGGTGACGGTTGCTCCAGTGGCAAGTGATTAGCTTGTCCCTGCTTTTTTTTTTTCATTACTTTACTGTCATTTTCAATTCTCTTCCCTACTTCTTTTTTATATAACATCTCATATGCATTTCTTATATCATCTGGGCATTCTTTGCCTCTTCTCTTCTTTGCTTACCAGTCCCTTTGCTTTTCTTTCAAGTGTGCTTATTATTAGCCTGCGCTGACTGGAGTCATAAGTGAGTATGTGTGTTTTCCATGGCTTAGAGAGGCTTGGCTGGCACCTTTTTAAATAGCCTGTGACTATTTCTTGCAGACAGACTGGGTGCTAACTTTTAGAAGGGGTCTCTGTGCTCAACCAGTACAATCATCATCACCAGACTGAAGGAATCTGCTTTGTAGCATGTCAGCATAGCTCCTTACTTTGCTTTGTATTAGCTGAGTAGTTTTATCTCCCTTCTGTGGATTTGCTGACTGATGTGCTACAGAATGGCTCTCCTGCCCCTGATATTTTTTTTTTTTCTCCTCCTATCTGGGCATGTTGTGATACAGAAGAGATTCAGTGTGTGATAGGGTTACATTAGTGTTTGGATGCTATAATTACCTGTGTAAAACTGAGCTACTCTTTAAATTGAGTCACTGCATTCAAAAAACCTGTTTTTTGCTGTGCCAAAAAGCTGTATATCTGGTCCTGCTTTTATCTATTTATTTAATTATTTCCAATCTATGGCATAACCAATAGAATATCCTATTTGGTTTACTTTCTCAAGACCAAAGTATGTGCAACCACCTCCCTATGACAAAATGCTAGGTCCTACGCTGCTTTGAAGCAATCCTGCTTTTCAGTTCCAGTTCAGTACACACAACATTAACTTAAGTTTTACTGCACTGAAAAGCAGCAGGGCTGTAAATCTAATAACAAACACTCTGCTGTTCTCCCACAAACTGTGCTCTTACCCAAAGTAAAGGAGGTGAAGGTGAGGGAAGGGGAGCCATAGACCTTTCCAGCAATAAAATTATATTGTTCCTTTTGATTTTAATACTCCATTAAGGGGAGGATCTGATGATAGTGCTGGTTTTGGAGATTTTCATCTGGTAGCCCCTAGGACAGATGAATCTTCACTTGCATTTTTTGGCAGCGTGCTTCAGATGTGACCTGGCGAGAAAAGGCGGTAGCTGGGACTTCAGATTGCCTGTTGAGACAGCTGGGAAAAGTGTGGTTGCAAACCCATGCTGTTTTGTTTGTGGTA
Organism: Chloroceryle aenea; assembly: GCA_013399075.1. Classification (NCBI taxonomy): domain Eukaryota; kingdom Metazoa; phylum Chordata; class Aves; order Coraciiformes; family Cerylidae; genus Chloroceryle; species Chloroceryle aenea. The sequence goes on from VWZY01007081.1 coordinate 105,714, forward strand.
TTTTTTCTCTCTGCGTGAAAACAAGTGATACTTCCAATTGGTTTTCATCAATATAAAACCAGAGGAACTAACCTAAAACTTTGTTTCTTCCATCCCTCCTTTTTATTTTGTACTCTGTTTTGATGTGCAGCAGCCTTTTATTTCTCACTCTTATTGTTACTGGCTGTACCTCCAAAATGCCACTTCTAGTTCACAGTGTCTACAACTAGGATGGAAAGAAGGCATATTGAGGATTTGTAAAACAAAGCCCCATGCTGTCAATGTCAGTAGATTGATCGTCTGCCCTCTCCTCCTTTTCCTACTTCTTCTGACCCAGCACTGTATCTTCCTTCAAAACCTGTCATCTATAGTGATAATAAAATTAGCCGTGGACACTCAGTGCTACCTGGAAGGAGTGGTAGGTCTGTTGAGAGAAGTGGTGCTGGCTGTTGGCCTGTTTCCTCAGTGCCTGGAAGTAACCTATGCAGAATATTCTCCGGTGAAAGCCAGCATGGTCAGTGCCCATCCCTGGATGTGAGTATCAGTGCATCTGCTCGTTACCCGGATACCACTGTAATAGGAAATGTGACAATGGGAGTGCGTTGTCCTTGCCAGGTCATCGCTACGTTGCTGTGAGGGAGGGCTTCCAGTTTCAGTAGCATGCATTGTCAGTGATGATGACATTCATCTGCTTCGTTGATGAGCACAGTTACTGGAAAGAGAATAAGAGAACAAAAGTTTCTGTCAGGCTCTTGCTGTCAACAAATTCCGTCAGGGAATGCTACTTGTTACAGAGAATATTGGCACTGGACAATTGCGAGGGTTTGGTTAATAATAAAGAAATATATGTAATATATCAGAGTTCCTTAAATACCATCACGTTGGTTTTATGCTAGATGTGCAGAGATGCACATTTGTAAGAAGAAGCAAACCAAGGAGATAAGCTTTTGACATCCTCTGGACTTCTCGAGCTTTGCTTGAGGTACTTTAGACTTGATGTGGGAAGAGGTAGTGAAACAGTTGGATCACATGTTTATTCCAGTTTTGGTCTTTTTGCTGACATAGCTCAGAGGAACGTGCTTGTGAATTGTTCCTGAAGCTTTATAAATTGGAAGTCAAAGACAGGCTATGAAGAGGTTGTGTTACAATGTCCTAACAGGTATCCAAGAGGTGGCTCTGCCATGTATTACATTCTCTTTCGGTGTGCTGCTTGCTTTGCAGGCAAGAACCTGTAATCTCCTGCACTCAATTCTTTCACTCTGACATGGGGCACAGTGCAAGCAAGAAACATGGCCAGTGAACGGAGCACAGGACTTCTAGTCAAGTGAGCTAACGCTACCAATTCTTTGTAAACTTCATCATATCAGTTAATTTTTGTGCCTCAGTTTCAGTATCTTTAAATGCCACCAGTCCCTATAAACAACTTTGGAATAAAATGTTTACTGCTTTCTCACAAGGGAACCTCTCGGTCATCTTTGTACGAGACTGCTACAGATCTGTATGAGAGCCCCTGTGTTAGCAAAAGCTAAATTTAACAGCTCCTGAGTGCTCCTTGGAAGGTCATCCTGTCCTAAATATTCACTGGGTTCTGTTACATTTTATGTCTGTCAGGAAATCTCCTGACTCCTCTTGCTCTGTAACCAGCTTTTTGAAAACTGGAGGGTTTTTTTAAAAAGTGCCCTGCTCCCTGTGCTACCTGGTCTCCCTCTCCATCCACTTCAGGCTTCTGTCTCTCTTGCTCTTAGACTCTGTGCTTCTGGTATTGCTGGCTCAATCTTGCACAGCGTTCTCTCCATCCCATCTAACTCTTATTAAATGCAGTTTATCTCTCTGCTGTTAAGTCGTCTATTGATTCACTTTAGAGTTTATTAGATTATCGCTGTCTGGGTTTTGAATTTTTTTAAAGTGGTTTTTCAGACACTTATGTGTGCACGTATGGAAATAAATCAATGAGCAGGGACAATGCACAATTATTTACACGGCTACAGCCGCCACTCTAATGTAATATTATCATTTAAATGCTTGCTGAGTATTCAGACAGTGAAGGTCTGTACTGCATGCTCTGCAGTGCTGGAGCCCTAGGGTAATGTTTTTCATAGCTGTTTATCCCTAAATACTCTTGATGGAAATACAAATGCCACCAAAGCTCCATATGTGGTTTCAAGTACTGAGAAAAGGGGGAATGGAGGGGCCTGTATTGTTTCAAAAATGGCACTAAAACTTCAAAATGCGTCTGAAAAAGAAACTGAGACGCAATGGGTTTGAGAGAAAAGAGTGATAAAACCAAGTAGAAAATTGATCTGCAAAGCCTGCAAGTTTATTTGTAAAATTCCCCTCCAGCAGAAGCTTAGACACTTGAATGAAAATTTGCTGCCAGTGCTGAGGTTAACCCTTAGCAGCCCAGAGAATTTTCATCACCTGTGCTGTCCGAGGGAGACCTTGACTGAGATCTCTGCAGGATTTCTCTGGGCAGGGAAGGCAGACAGTTTATTTCAGCAGCGCCTTTCAGCCGTGTCTCTGAAATGGTTCATATCTGTTTAAATTTACAAGTGCACTGCCCAGTTTTATATTGTGGTGGAGCCATGTCATCACAGAATGTGATTATCATGGCCAACAGTGTTAACATTTTCCATTGTGCTGGTGGGTATCAGACTTCCTCTGCTGGGTCGGTTTCAGTTTCACCAGCTGTTGGGAATAGAGACAGGAATTTGGGGATTACAGATGTTCATGCAGCTAATAAGGAAATAAGGCAAGTTTAAAGGGACATGGTTAAATTCCTAGGCCTGGCTTTTATTTTCCTAAAGATATGAAGACCTCAAAGGACATTTTAATGTCATAGTTCATCAATTCCACCCATTCTTGGTAATGTATCCTCCATTGGCACAGCATTTATCCAAAAATCTTGAGCTCACCAAAATGACTTCATTGTACCAGAAAAGACTCCCATCTTTTCATGTAAAATCTCCAGTTTGCTGTGGATGTGTTTGTACAGGCAGAAGCCTCATTTTAGCAGAACTTACAAACCAAAACCCTGCTAATGCTGATGGAACAATTGTCCAAGGGCTTTACAGGTGGGGCCGCTCTCCTTGAACGGGGAAGAATCTGTAAATATACTCACACGCATGTATGCTCAAAGGAAGAGACTCCACGTCGTATTAAAATGGATCCAGAGACATTGATGTGGTTTCACAGTTTATTTGTAGGGGAAAGTCCACAAAAAGTAGGCTTTTTGTCTGTTGCCTTATTTTGTAACTGATTTTTCTGTCTTTGCTGAACTGTTCCTTTTCCAGTCCCCATTTCAGCAGGGCTTTTTCTTTCTGTGGCGCAGCCACCGGTGAGGTACAATCAGAGCTCCTCTGTTCCATTCTTCTGCTAAAGGCTTCCTCTAGCCTGGCTTTATTTTACCCTCAAAGCCTGCTGAAAAGAAACTCTGTTGCTTTCCTGCTTATTTTAGACAAGCTCCGCTGTAAAGTTAGCATTAGTTCAGTTGGAGGAAAAAAAAAAACCTAGTCCTTTTTTTATAGCAGATTTTCTCTACTGCCATATATACTGGTGCTTATTGTTTTTAGCATGGTTCTACAGTTAGTGCTCTCCCCTGTAGCCTCAGGTTTTCATTTCATTGTCCCTTACCTGTGGTTTTGTTGGTACAAAGCCAAGGGCAATTTGTTGATGTTATCCAAAATAGATTGCATTGCTGGAGGTGCGCAGGTTTAATTTTGGGTGTTAAGAATTCCTGTTCTGTGCACCACATGTCTCTCTGCTGCTCCCCTTTTCTGCACCTGCTTTGTTGGAGCAGTTTCCATAGCAATAACCTCTTCAAGTTTTCCAGAAGTGTTACAGGAATGATTTTCTATCCCCTCCTCCTCAACAATTCAGGAAAATGGAGCTTATTAGAGATACTTTTTTGTCCTCTGTGCCTTGATAGGAGCCTAGCAGGGACACTCTGCAATCCCAGGTAAAGCTGTTTGCAGCGCACAACTGCTCTTCCATGATGAGGACCCCAGCCGGGCTGCCCATTGCTGCAATTTGCTTGACCTAATACAGGCTGTTGTCCTTCCTCTCTTGACTCTGGAAACATTATTTTTATGCTGCTTCCATTTCTAAGAAGAAAGATCAGGAAAAATGTATTACAAAAAAAAATAAAAATATATATCTGAAAATGAAGAAATCTTACATATCCTACTGACTGAGCGCCAGTACTTCAAGTTTCCATCACGTTTCTTTCTTCTGCCAGGCATGTGAGGTACTACACAACGGTTCAACTTGCAGCTCTGTAGCATATGGGAAAACATAAATCCCTAGAGAAGGAAAGCATTTAGCAGCTGCCTGGAAACCCTCAGGAGCCTGACAAAAGGGGGAGGCGGATGTTAGCATGGGAAAAAAACAGTGATTATCTTAAAAAGTGATGCATTCAGGGGCAGATATGAGGTTGTGGTTTGAAAGCAAGATGTTGGTGATGGAATCTGTAGAAAATCCTTACTTTGTGACCTACTAGGCCAGAGCAGAATGGCCTGATGAACGCAGATATCCATGTTAATAATGTCCAAGGAGCAGTCCTGAGATACAGTGTAGACCTCCAGCAGTAGGACTGGACATTAGTATAGTACCATTTCTAAACTGATGAGCAAGCTGTTACTTCAAAAAAAGTTATTATCACGTAGAAATAAATCAAAAGTAATTTCTAGACAAAACTGTGCAGCTTTTAGGATGACACATCTAAAAATAGCTCCTGAACATGATGGGTCTAAATTCACTGAAAGCTAGGTTTGCCTAACAGGGACCTTGGAAACAGCTGACTTGGAAGCACTGAACCACAACTCTGTATGGCTCATGCTTAACATTCACACTTGGAATTGAAGTAGGAGGACATGTTAGCTTATTTTCTCATTCTCCCTCCAGATTTGTGACCAGACAGCAGCAAAGTTGTGTAGTTCTTGGGAAAAGTCTCTTTCTCTGGACACAGGCGATGATCGCTATCCCAATGCCAAGATCCTTTATGATCTGAACGTGTCCTTTGGGTCTTTCTCCATATCTGAAGTCTGCCAGACCCCTCACTGTGTAGGCTTTCTATTTCACCATTTGTTTCAACCTTGAAAAGACCTTTTTAATGTTTTAAAATAACTATATTGTCATTCCTTAGTTAAAAAAGAGCTTTTCTTCTCTCTTTTTTTCCCCCTTCAACCTCAATTGCTCAGACTTTTTAATAATTCATTTCCCTTTTGCCTTCACACACTTGCTTGTGCTACCTGTGGTGCTGAGTGAGAAATGTGCTCTTTGCAGAGCTCAAAAGATCAACTGAGAAATTAGCTGAAACGAAGTAGGTGGAGGGTTATGTTCCACTGCTAATTGAAGTACTAAAACCCACAGTTATTAGGGCTCCTACAGCAGCCTGGCCAAAATGCCAGTGCTGAGTTTTATTGCTGGCTGATTTCTCTGGTAAGCATGGATGCTGGCTTTGTAGAAGGGAGTTGTTCCTGAAGAAACCATGAATTGGAAGGTCCCTATCTCTGTGTGTTACATCGCAGCTGCAACATTGTGCTGCTGTGTTTTGCACTCCGTTATATGTACAGAGGGAAGGCTGGAGAACTTCACTAGTCTTTCATCCTTTTTTGAAGTTTCTTTAGGCTTCCTTTTCTTGGCAAACCTAGGTGTTGTGCTTTCTTACTGACTTAAAAAAATATGATTTTGACAACCTAATCTTGCAAAAAGACAAAGAGTATCTCTTTGGGAAAGTGTCATAGCCGCATACGTACAAGATTTGGTTTTTAATTATAACTACACCCTCTAGCTATAATAAAAGACCTGCCAGGGTATTCATGCTGTCCCTATTCATATTCAGAGGGTTGGAAAGTAGAGGTTTAGATTCGTTCTGGATTGAGGTTAGGCAAGCAAGGTCTTTTCTTCAGCATAATGACTTTCAACTCAGTTCGGTGAGCGATCAGTTCTGTTATCTGAATTGTGTATGCGTGAAGAGAAGTAGAGTTGTGCTTTTGCATACATTCAATTTTCATATTTATAAATCAGAATCTGCCTCCATTTAAAAAATGAAGTGTCGTTGCCTTCAGCTTATAAAGAGCAGCTGCCACCGCCATTAAAACTTTGAAATGTTCCCTTGAGAACTCTGAGAGTGCATCTGTCTGAGCCTGGTAGAGGTCTGAGCTTACAAGTGGGAGCAAAGTGTCCCTTATTACTTGAGAGTTTAGATAATAGATCAAAGACTTGAGGTTTAAGCAGCTATCTTTCTTGTATGAGCCTGTCTGCATGGGTAGTTGCAAAGTTCCAGCTGAAAAGGATGTCTTGCTGCTACCAAATTTAGGCAGAGTACTGCTACTGCCTTCTCGAGAAGCAGCACTGGGTCCTAAGCTAGTAAAACACTTCACTGGTAATAAATAGAATACCTCTGGTAGTTTTCTCTCATCATCCCGGTGACCTAACTACAGAAGTAGGGGTGATGTTCTGGAGCTCTGTGTATCTGGTCTTTTCCTTAGAGGTGGTCTGTAGAGTAAGTCTCTCATGAGTATTTCAGAGAGTACATCGACACCTTACGTTATGAAAACTTGCGAGGTAGCTGTGGGTGGGTTGGCTCCAAAACTGGAAGCGATTGGGCTACAGTGGCATAGTGTGCGTGAGACACAGGGTTGTTGAGCTCAGGCACGCTCCCTTAGTGAGTGACATGGCTGTGCTCCTGTCAGGACTTAGGCTGCTATTTCCATATGGCATTGCACTGCACAGGCTGTGATTTATGCGAGGAAGGAGGAAATGCAAGAGATCGTTGCCATGTTCATTGGGTTTAGCTTCCTTAACTTGCTCCTGCATGACTTTGACACCGTGAGTGGTGCTACACTGTGGCTGTAGTGGTGCCAGCAGTGTGAGGGGCATGTGGGGGGTCCAAGGGCCAAGGTCTGTTCTTAGGGTCTGTGCTCCATGGGACTGTGCTGTCTTTAAAGCTGTCTGCCCATGCCAAAATACAGTTGCCTCCCCATGGCTGGCAAAGCTCTGCTGTGGCCATGCTGCAGTGCAGACGCTGATTTCTGAACATCTTTTCCCACCAGCTCTCAGCTTCTGGCAGCCACATGTGCACTTGCTGTTGTACCTCACACAAGGAGGAAGCCTCAGCTCTGTTCATACTGACTTTTTTTGCCGTGGCTGCGCTGTAAGGACACAACTGCACCCTTGAACCAGCTCGGACGCATTGCACTTAACCTTAAATACTCAGTGCATCAGTAAGAGGTGTAGCTGTGTAGAATTGCTTATGCTGCAGCTGAAGTCGTGCCTCAGTTTCTGCAACTGTGAAATGGTGGCTATGCATCAGGGATCTTTAAAAAGTAATTAGTAACTATGTCCCTCAGCTTTGCTACCTGCTGCTGTTGCCTATACCTCTTGTCTTGCAGCTCACAGTTACAAACACCCCGTGCTACATGTTTTGAGTTAATTATCGGGTTCGTTCTAAAGACCTTTTCCTCTGGACTTTGTACACAGAAAATAAGAAGGGATAGAAAAGCTAAAGTAGTCTGCTTGTGTAATTTCATGGTGCCTTTTGTCTTTCTGGGTTTCACATCTAACTAATAAACTCCCTTGGCATCTCTGTAGGTTGTAAGCTCTGAGCTCATTATTGGTAGCTTCCAAACCATGACTGTAAAGTGCAGTGAAGAAAGTTGTGGTGATTTGGTGGGTTTATTTTGGTTTGTTTTTTTTTTTTTATGTGTGTGGGGTTTGTTTGGTTATTTGGTTTTGGGTTTGTTAGTTTATTTTTTCGTTTTGTTGTTTGTTTGTTTGTTTGTTTGGGGTTTTTTTTGCAATCCAGGTCACCTAGATTATCTTTCTTCTTACACTTTTTCATCATTCTTTTGTTTCTAATTTATATTTAAAGGTCTTCCTAAAGGGTAGTGTGTGACAAAGAAATCTGATGAGCATGAGTGCATTGGCACTGGACAAGTAGAATTATGTTCTTTCCTCACAAACATTTCAGATCTTGTATTGAGCTGTTTCAGCCTAGGAATAGGGTTACCCCTGTGCAGTTTGATTCCCAAAGCCAGAGAATTGATCACTGACACTTACTTGAGCCCACACTCTCATTTAATCTCTGAATCCTGACAGCTAAAGTTGGACAGTGTTGCAAGTGGATGGGTTTTGGCCCTCCATACCACAGTCTTGTGAGGGAGGCGACTCCGTAGATAGTAAACAGCTTGAATTAATACTACGTGGCTGGCCACATAAGTAGGATATAAAATAAATGTAAGGTCAGACCAAGTGTTTCAGCTGTGCCATCAGTTGATTTCACCTTGTGGCTGGGTGAGTGTTATCTGGAGCTTGGTAGTCGAGGTGAGGTGATGGCAGTGGTGTCTGCGTGTGAGCTCCAAGCATCTCACGAAGCCATGTCCCGGAGGCGGAGGGAGGACAGAGAAGCCCACAGGGCAGGCACGAAGGTGTCTCGACTCAGGAGATCAGTGGAGTCATGGACTGGTAATTGTCGAGCCTGTAGACCTTCCAAGTGCAAGTGTTTGACTGCACTTAAATTCTCTTCCCCTGGGGGGAGAAGAAAAAGCTTTAATTTATGAAGTGTCACAACATATTACAGCACATCACATCCGAACACGCCACTGCATGGAGCTGACATTTGTTTGCTTTAATTCCTCAAAATAGCTTTTATTTAGAGCAAATGTTGCCTGTTAATTCAAACAGTTCTCATTTTCCTGTGCTCTGTACTTGCCAGTTCCCATGGGGACAGTTGTTCCTGCAGTGCTTTGCCCTGTGTTGGTGAGCTGTCAGGCCTTGTCGAGGGTTTTAATTATTTTTCTTATTAGTGTTGGAGAACTTCTTTATTGCCTCTGAACCCCAATACTCACTAGACAGCGTGCAGTGATGCTTATGCTTTTCAGTTTTAGTACTCTGACATACCAAGTGCTTTGCAATCCTGCAAATAATGGGGCTGTGTTTTGGCAGAGGAGCAGGCTCTGGGTGTTTGGTGGTCACCTTACTGGGCGAGGCAATGGAAGCCAATGTGGGCCTCCAAGCACTGTTGTAGATGAGCTTGCTGTAGGGGACGGTGGTGGCAGAAGCTACCTACGGAGAGTCTGTCTGTGGACTCCTAGTGCTGGGGAAGCTGCTTGGATTGCCAGGCAGCAGCTGTCTCCCTGAGGAAGGTCCAGCCTCCCTGAGGTCAGCTGTCAAGTTGGGCTGAGCAGCACTCCTGTCACACAGGGCAGTGTCTTGCCGAGCTCCTTGGGATGAATGGACAGTCCACTCTCCTGAAGCTGTCCTCTGGCGGTGCTCTGACAAGCTGAAGTTTGTCAGCACACAGCTGAGATTCAGGCCTAATAAGGATCAATACCCTCCGGTGATGGTGGGGGGAGCTACACAGGCACAGAAGAGGCACTTCCACCTGTAATGAAAAATTAGAGAAGATTGCAACTTGCCTATTCGGCAAGGAATTCTCATCTGCTTTGTGTACGTGTTTTGTGGGAGGATGAGGAGTTGTTGTCTCTTGAGAACAGCAAGTACTGTGTATCATGTGAAAGGCTAAAAAGAAATGAGAAGGGAGGTTCTCCCTTCCCTCCCTGCTCATCTCCTACTGTGCGGTGCATCTTTTGCCTCCTGTGTGAGCAACATCTGTACAAGTACAGTATTCCAAATCTCTGGGATTTGTCATTTAATGAGTTCTAGAATGCCAAATTTAACACTTGCCACATCTAACTTTACCTAGCGCTTCAGTGGGACTTTAACTTTCCATGTGATGACCAAAAGATGGGTAATACCTATTTTGGATGTGTTTATTTTCTTCAGGAAAATGCATATCTTTCTATTTGGCAATTAGATGCTGGACAATTTTCACAGGCCTATGTGGCACGCTTGCTTTTTTTTAACACTGTTATGACACTTGGGAAAGTTCTTGGAGCAGGAAAGTTCTTCCATCTCCCTTCAACTGGAATAAGCAGCCAGGTCAGGCAATTGTCAATGGTATTGTTGTTTGTTTCCTTGAAGTCTTTTCCCTTTTCACCCAGTCTCCTTCACAGTCCTTTATTGTACTATATCTCCCGTGGTAAAGAGCTAGAGCTGCCTGTGCTCAAAAAGAATTTCTGCCACTCACTTCTCCAAGTGGTTCAGTGAGTTAGCAAATCCCAGGTCTATGTTGCATCAAGCCATATGTCACACGATGTCTACTGGAAACTGCTGCTGTCAGAAAGTGTAACTACAAGCAAAGTGAGAAGGACACTGAACAAGTGATAGAAAGCACTAAAATTCTTACTCCTTCCTGCTCCGTGTGCATTCCTGGAAACATTTCTGCTGTTTCCTTTCTTGAGCCTCTACTTGCAGCCATACTCATCTCTAGCTAGGTACTAGCAAAAACAAAAGGGGAAGATTTCAGTATGACCAGCAAACTTGCAATAGGTAAGCATAATACTTGAAAGAATCACCATGAAGGGCTTGTATCTCTGGTAACTCCTTAGACTACTGTCTCCTGAGCTTTGGGAATCCCAAATATATTAGCCCTTCTGCACACTACAGATCAAGCAAATAAATCTGCTTAGACTTCAGAGCAATCTGAATATTCCTCTTTGGGTGGAGCAGTGGCATGGGCTGCTGGAGAAAGCAGAAACTTAAGATCTCATAATAATGTCAGAACTGGTTTATTTTGAGAAACATTTTCTCTTACGGTCAGAAAGCTAAATGAGTAAGGGAGGCTGTTTTCAAAGAGAGAGTGAGTTGGGGAATGGTGTGAAGCAGGAGGGAGTGAGCAAGCAAGCAAGTTGGTCTGTTGATAGGGGAGTCTCAGCACAATCAAAAGCAGTGTTTATGCAATTTAATAACAGAGTGTGCCTCTTGTTTTCCTTTTCCTTGCATCAATACTATTTAATTCTATTATGTCGTAAAGTAACCTGCATACATTTAATTGTAGGTGTTGTGATTTTTGTTTCCCATAGTGTCTCCCTATGTATATGTAGGACTTGGCTTCTCTCCTGAAGTAAAGAACAAAGCCTCAAGGATACTGAAATCTGATGGCCCGAGCATTGAGCATTTGGAGCAGTCCTCTCGTAGGGAAGGGATCAGGTGGAGCTACTGCCACTTGAATGTTATCAACATGGCAACGAATACTTACTGTGGGTAGAAGGCCTAATTACATCAAGTGCTTTCCTTCCTAGGCTAAGCACTACAGTTGTAGACTGCCTTTAAGTAGAGGCGAAGGGATTGTTTGTATACAAATATCTATAAAACTTACATCTGGTATTTTTTCCCCCCTTCATAACATCACATTATTTCCCTATCATCTGTCGGCATTTCTGCTGAAGCTGATCTTTTTCTATCAAATATCATCCTCCTTCTCTGGGCAGAAACCCAACTTGCTTCTTTCTTTCCCTGTCCTTCATTTCTATTCCTCGCTATTCTCCATATCCAGTGGTAGATAAATGATAACTTCAATAGAAACCATAATTGTCCAGCTTGTTCTGTGCTACTTTGTGCTTTTTTTTTCTGCTCATCACAGTAAGAGTTCTTTTCAGGATAATTATTTACAAGTTAAAAACTCAAAAAGCAGAAAGCTTTTCCAAGAGCTAAGAATGGCAAGAGTTTTCCCTGCTTTGAACATGGAAGCTGTAAAAGAAATAGGACAAATGTAATTTAGTACACAACCCCCCCTTCAGTGTATGAAAAACAGTACCTATTTTATATTTGGGAGACCACTGTGTTACCCATTGATTTTTTCAAACTTAGGAGCCGTGGGACAAACCTCAAACAGTGTTGATTTTCTGTCTGCAATGATTATGTGTGAAACTGCTTCTGACTCTGTTGTTTCTTGCCTGAGATACATTTCTCTCAAGGGAGCATGTGACACACCCCATGCCTACCTTCAGTTTCTTGTGTGATTTAAGGTGTTGGTTTTAACCTTTAAAGCTTGAAGTAGGATGAATGGTCTGTGTGGTAAGCTCAGGTGTATCTGTTGATTTCCCATCCTGCTAACAGCCAGTTGGTTTAAGGAGGAACAGTATAGCTTGAGGTCTGGTTCTGTGATACCTTCTCTGTATTGTTTTGCCAGTATCTCAACAAGTCATCCTTTAGGATGAATGTTGGGTGTGGAAGACAATGGAACATCATCTGGGATGAGGCACAGCAAGAAAAAGTCCCTTACTCCACAGAGCTCTGTGGGAATGTGTGGAGCATGGGGATAGCATTGTAGAATCATAGAATGGTTTGAAAGGGGCATTAAAGATCATCTAGTTCCAACTTCCCTGCCATGGGCAGGGATACCTCCCACTAGACCAGGCTGCTCAAGGCCCCATCCCACCTGGCCTTGAACACATCCAGTGATGGAGCATCCACAGTGTCCCTGGGCAACCTGTTCCAGTGTCTCACCACCCTCACAGTGAAGAATTTCTTTCTAATTTCTAATCTAAATCTACCCTCTTTCAGTTTGAAGCAATTATCCCATAGGATAGTCATTATGTGTACTTCTGATGTTAGACAAGTGTGAGAGAGGCAAAACTGTAAAAGCTGTGAAATAGATTTATTTCAAATTACTGAAATGAAGGGAAACAAGCATGGAATCCCTTACTCTTACCTTACTTACTTTGAACAGGTCAAATGAACAAGCCAGGGTCATGTTGAAGTATCTGGTGCTTTCTGCAGCTGCCTCTCCCTTTCCTGTTCTCCCTGTTGCAGGAAAGGGTTGGAGCCATAGGACAGGTTCCCTTCACGGCTGTGCTTAAGCTCAGTTAGGCAGAGCACTTGGATTCACTTCATTTTGTGTCCTCTGACCTGTTCCAGGATGTGTACTTCATTGTCACCTACTTTTTACTGCCTATTGTAAGGGATAATGTGAACTTCCTGGGAAGCTTTCTCTTTAAGCTACATTTATTTGCATTGCCTTGTGTCTTAATGCATTGCTTTGCCTTCAGCAAAAGAAAAAGGTACTTGAATGAAAAGAAAGGGGTAATAGCAGTGAAAGAAGACGGTTGTTATGTATCATAATGTTAACACTCTTTGGAGAGATGCTACTGTAGTTGGAGGAACTAATCTTTGCTTGCGTAAGTAGACAGAAATGCTGGCAATTTACAGCATCCGCTCATACCCAGATGTCAACTCACATTTCCAAAGAGAATCATCAAGTCAGGAGATAAACAGCTGGTACAAGAGAAAGGAAAATAAGCTTGTAAGTGTTTAAAGGAAAAAAAAAAAGTGTTAATTTTTATGAAGTGTAGTGTGCTGGCATCTAAACAAATGAAACTTAACAACCAAGAACAGGGAAGTGAAAGGGCTTCTTTTTGTTCTTAACATCTGAGAATTAAAGTCTTCATTCCTCTCATAGCAGCTTCAGAGTGCCTCTGTATTTTTGTATGAAGTTCCTTCTAGTACAACTTCATATATGCTGGCAACACAACAAGAGCTAACATTGATGGGCTTTGGACATTCCCACAGCCCTATCTTGAAGAGCTTTAAATTGGACCAAGCATCATGGTATGGCCACACATGCCTCTAAAATTAGATTTTAACCTGTCATGTGTGTCTCCCCATTGGAGAGAATCTCAGTAGCAGCTTCAGGGGCACTGATGGCCAAGAGACAAGGGAGGACTTGGAGACATGCTCTGGATGACACACATGGGCTGCTCAAAATTAGAGCTCCTTTCTCTCTGAGAAGTGGGGCATTTGTCCAAGCTTCCAAGTATTGATAACCAGGTAATTATTAAACAATTATTTGTAAAAACAAACTGTTTCTGTGGTCAGAAAGCATAGAATTGTATCTGCAGGAAAAGTCAGTACTGGGCTTCTTGCTGAAAGAGCATCTAATACAGAATGCTGACTTGCAGCATCCTTTGCAGGGAGTGAGAAACATCAGGTCTGCTGCTGGCCTGCAGACATCTTTCCATGCAGGCAGGAGATAGGTTTGCATCCTAGATGGGTTGATAACAAAGCAGAGTAAACAAGTCTTTTAAAAAAAAAAAAAATCTATAAATTCTCTACTCTTTGAGGGAAAATAAAGTGCAAAGTATTTATTGTCTTTTTCCCTCCCTCCCATTCATCCTGACTCCAGTCTTCTAATGCTCGCAGGGCCTAGCAGGGTTTTATGTGGAAATTGTTGGGATTATCTCCCATTTTTTTTTCTCAGATAATTCAGTTGAGAGGTTATACAGAACTGAATGGTTTGGAGACTGAGAATCACTAAGCTCAAGGCTTTAAGATGCTCACAGGCTCCTATCCGGACAGAAGAGTTCGATATTTATTGGATGTGCTACTAATTGGCTGAAAAATCCATCTTTCCTACTTTTTTTTTAATTTATTTTGTCTCAAGGTCATTTTTTGAAGTTTGGCAAGGGCAGGAGGGTAAGCAAGTGTCCCAGCTTTCTGAGATCTCAACTTGGCAAAGTATACTGAAAATCACTACGATGACTTGGGATTTATACTCTGTGTTTCCATGTGGTGCTTCCCAAGTGGACAGAGGCTCTCTGGCAATCTGGACACCATCCTGGGATGGAAATCCTGTGGTCTAACCCAGGCCACGCAGCACCTCCAAGTCTGTTGTCTGTCAGTGTATGTGACAGCACGTGCAGAAGGACAGGCAGCACAGATTGGAGAGCAGACCCAGAGACAAATGTATGTGCGTCCGCTGTTCGAAGAGGGTCTCCTAGTTAGCGTGGACAAAAGGTGCGAGTACAGATTCCTTGCTGTAGCTCACCCCCAACAGCCGTGCCTACAGCAGCAGACCCCCGTGGCAGTTCTGTCCCCATCTCTTCCAGTAACAGAACTTGCAGCTGCCAGCCTTTCCCTACACTAGTGTTTGCAACAAATAAATTGTAATGAGATGAGCCGTCTTAGCTGTTACAGTATTTACAGGATAAATAGTTTCCAATTCACAGGCATCAATAGCTCCGCCCTTTAAATCCATTAACTTCCTGACTGCTATATGCTGCCTTAGTAATGGGCTGACGCTGATTTAAGGCTAGAAAAACTGTTTAGAGCTGTGCATTAGGGAGAGTGAATGTAAATTATGATGACACCATTTGGCCTGGGACTAAAAATGTCTTCAAAAGTAACGCATTTCAAACCATGCATTGGGTTGCAAAGGTGATGGTGCAGAACGTTCTTCTACTCTTGTTGGATTAGCAGGAAACCTGATAATTAGCAGTGCCATCTTTCTTCATAGGCTGTAGTTTTAAAATTAGAGAAACGTGGCTGATATGGACTGCTCTGTAGCCCTATCTAAAACCCAGCTCTGCCCTGGACCAGCGTGTTTGCAGGTGTTGGTGACATTGACTCCCTACATCAGTCAGAAGTGTTCCAGAAAGATAAACACTGTATCTGAGCAGTGTTCTGTTCCTCTCTTGGACCTGTCACAGTAGCATCAACTGGTTACAATTTTTAATCTTTTGTAGCTGATTGTTTTTGAGAAATAGAAGCAGACTTCGCTTATTTATTGATGGCTGGAAAGGAATACCCTGCAACCTCCGTCTTGCATTCCTAGTGTGACCAAGAGAGGAGAGGTGTAGAATCAGAATAGAAGATTTATCACATTCAGCCTGCAGGGCTATTATTTGAGCTGCCTCAGAAATGTTTAAGTTTTTTGCTGTTGTGTTAAAGCATTGGCAGTTGGATTTTGTTAAAGATGACACAAGCAGAGAGGTTTTATTTGAATCCCACCCACATGATCTTCAGGGATTTATGTACAACAGAATATAAATCTTCCCATTTTTATGTATCACAGATTGGCCTTCTTATCTTGTGATGCAGTGAGAGTATGTGTTTCAGAGCCTGGGAGGGCGTAGAGGGGAAAGAAAAAAAAAAAAGAAAGGTGTGTCCTTATCTTCCCCTGCTATATTTTGTGCATGTTGGTAAAGCCTCTACAGCCAGATAGAGACAGACACTGAGTGACATAGGCTATGCACGGACAGTTCAGCCACGTGCCAGCTAGTGATGAGATGCCATTTCAAACTCTCCCTGGCTTCTCCACGGTGAGACATTCTGCTGTATCCGTGCCTGTATCTGTAGGCAGCAATTTTGCAGGTGGAAGCATATGACCCCGAGCAGCTAATACAAGAGCAGCTATGCTGGCTTCATCCTGCATGAGCAATCAGCAGTGAACCCATCTTCTCCAAAGGCACAAACCTCATGTAATTTTGCTGCTGATGTCTCTCATAAACCTTTTCTCTCCTGCTTAGATCATTTCAGTCAAGGACATAGGACAGGCAGTGAGAATATGAATTTCTGATGCTGTGTCCTGCAGTACACAGTGAGGACCAGTCCAAGTGTCTTTTTTTCTATTTGTTTCCTTCCCGTTGTTATAGCACCGACAGGTGATTGCCAGTCTCCATCAGAAGTCAGCCTCCTAATTCCATTTAAGGGAAGGCCATGTAGGGAAAAGTATGGCAAGAACTTGTGAGACACAGACTCTCACTTCCAGGAGGTGAGAAATAAAAGGGCAGGTTGCTCTGCAATCTGCCAAGTTCACTTGTGTGTGCTTTTGTAGTGAACGAGGGTGGGAGGTTTCCTAGGGGGCTGTTTGTGCTTAAAGCAGGCAAGCGATGTCGAGCATCTGTTCCATTATGAAACCATTATCATTAGCTAATTTCTCAAAGCCCATTCAGTGGAAGAAGGGAAGCATTGTGCTTTTTGCTGTGTGTCTACCTGCAGGTTACCTCATTTTCTTTTCGGATAATATGATTAGTCTATTTGATGGTCATTAGCTGAAAAACAGTAAAGTCATTAAAGGGCAATGGGTGCCCTCTGGAGCCACTTGCTGTATGTTGATAAAGGAAAATGGCAATATAATATAAAATATAATCTGATCACTGCATCTAATTACAGACAAGAGTAAGCTGCTAAAGAATGGTTCTGTAAGAATATTATAATTGTGTTCATACAGCATTTCCAACTTGAAAGCTGTGAGCAAATATCGACTAATCCTCCCAACAGCCCCTGAGGGTGGGAAGGTAAATCTATTACTGTTTATTAAGAACTTGTTTCAATTAACTTTAACTACTGTTAAAATAACGATGAATTGCTGAAAAGATTAACAGCGCTTGCCTCACAACAATTTTGAACATCTTGGATGTCCCAGAACTGAGCAGCATTTCGGGTATCACAGACAGAAGGGCACCATTTGACTAGAATTAATGTTTGGAAGCATCAGAAAAATGCCTATTACATTTTATATCCATTAATCTTTAGAGTCTTATTAAATACTAAATATTCTTGTTTGGTAAATATTTAACAAGCTCTCTGGGGCTTTGTATAATGTATTGTTTTCAATAAACTTACACAGCACTGTAGTATTATTATTACTATTATTATAATTTGAGGAAATATTATTCTGTGCAGCATAAAACTGCAGATATTAGTGGTAATGTCTCTCTTTACAGTATAGAGCCACTGTGATTTCGCTCTCTTAATTGGTAACATTCTCTCCTAGCCTCAGGCTAGGGGACAGGGGTGGAAATTATGCATAAAATCATTAAGGACAGCCTAGGCACCTGCAAGGCACAAAATGGACATAAATGTTATTTTGACTGCTTCTGGTTTACGGGTTCTGGATGGTGGTACTCTGCATTAATCACCTGGTGGACAATCCCTACAAATTTCCACTGATGTCAGGCTGTGCTATGGATGCTCAAACCTTCTAGTAGAGGAGCAGCATTTCCTGTGAAAAATTGCTCTTGGAGATAGAGTAGCTATTTTTCCTTATCTTCAAGACCAAAAATTTCTTCTTTTTGTGTCATGTGTGTCTCAATGGTAGGTCAAAGATGGGGAGTCATTCCATAATATTTGCTTTGCTTTTTGGTTCGTTTGGGTTTTGTAGGTTGTTTTTGTTTTGTTTTGTTTTTTTTGGGGGGGGGGTTGTTGGGGGTTTTTTTGGCAGTGGTTGAAACTTTGTTCCAAATGTATACTTAATGTGTAGGCCAAAAAATTGACTATTCTCTGCAGAGGAGAAAATGGAACATTTTTATTAGTTGCATGAGGACTTGGCTTAGCTTAAGTCTGTTCAGGCTTTGGAGGATTTATGCCCTGGGCAATGTTTCTCTCTCTCAAAAGAAAGGGCCATAGTTTGGGGTTTTATTATTTATGTATATTATCATGCATATTTATCATCTTTTTGGAACTATCCTTTTCCATGCAGAAACATACTGCAAAGCTGTAGAACGTGTACTCAGCAAATGTTTTCTATGTCATTTTGTTATATAAAGCTCCTGGATTTGACTCAATGCTTAAATAGTTGTCAGGTGCTCGCAATAGATGGCAGAGTGTCTTGTGCCCTTTTTTTGCTCATGTATGGTGAATGAAAAGCTGCTGTTTGTCACTTGTTTGGCAGACTCTCAGTGCCTGTACGCATCTTGCATTAATGCTAATGGGAGCTGCAAAGACACTGAAGAGCCAAAAGAGCCAGGTTCCTCCTCTATCTACACTAGTGAATATCTTGTCCTAGGACCCTTTCGCTGCCTGGAAATTCAGTCTAGCGAGCCCTTAGTGCTTAAACTGCATCTAGAAACTAATCGGATTCCTCCCCTATTCTGTCAGGTGAAAAATGTGGCAGTGTATGAAAGACAAAGCTTGAATGAGCAGTACCAATCGCATAGGCAAATGGTGCGTGCAGATCACTAGATCTTTCTGCCCTTGGCACTGGAAGTCACTGGGTTTGGGTAGGCGCTAGGAAACACCAGCCGACTGTGGCTGAAGGTTTTGAGCAGCCTTCCTTGGTGTTTGTTCCTCTTCAAATGTAGCTCCTCACCCTTCTGCTTTGGTCTGTAGCTGATGTGCTGGCTACCTGGTACCTGCAGCAAAGAGCCTGTCCAGAGAGGCTTAATGAGAGAAGACAAAAGGTGAAGCAGTTGATTCTTCAGCAGCTCTGGGCTCTCTTGAACTTCTCTCGCTTTCCCTCTTCCTGATCTTCACTTCCTACAGTATGTCTGATAGTTAAGAATTGCATTTTCTTCTTCAGTGTCTAACAATAAAATGCCAAAGGAGTTGGGACTGTGTAGACATTCTGCCAGAAGCTGCTTGGAAGCAAAGTCAGCTCTTCTCACTTGAATCATTCAATTCCAGTTGTGTTTCCCTTACCAGCTTCCCTCTGAAATGTCCCGTTCACCTGCCTCAGTACAATACCATGTTTTGAAATGTGGTCATTTCTGTACTTCATCTGGATTTCCTTTTTATGACAATGGCAGCCCTTAAGAGCAAATTATAGGGATGAGACTTTTGGGGGGCTTTTATTTTTTATTGCTTTGTCTTTGGAGGCATTGATGAAGATTCCCAGCTGAGACTCTAGGCATGCTTTGTGTACTGCCTGCTCCTACTCTTTTCTTGTCCTGTGTTCCTGTTGCTCTTGAATGCTTTTTTGCCATATTTTCTTTTTTTTTCCTTACTCAGTTGATTACAGTGATTTTGAGACAGAAGAGTCCATCTTCTTACCCCTCAGCCTGAGCGTAGTCCTCCCAGTGGAGCTATGTGGGCTGTCTGGCAGAGATGGCAACCGTGTGTCTTTATGGGTTGTCATGCACCTCTTACAGGTGAACCTGCTCTCTTCCTATGACATTATTCTATAGGCATGTTGACAAGCTGCTTTGATGATAAGGAGTGTGATTGTATTAACTTGGAAAATGCTTTGGCTCACCTTTGCTTACTGTGTGAGCCAAATAGGCAGCTGCCACTCTCTTCTAACTGGGAACTGGGTGGATAAAGCCCATGGTTAACTATAGGTGGCAGCAGCTTTCTGGTGTGTGTGCATATTGTTCCGTTTCTCCAAAGCAAAGGTGATGCTTCGTTCAGACCTCAGCTCCTATTCTTTGTTTAGCTGAAGCTTTTTTAGCTTAAGCTTTCTTAGGAAAAACCGTAGCTGGCTTGACAAGTCATTACTACTCTGAGAATTTTCCATCAGCAGAACAGGATGTGCTCTAATTGTCACACTTCTTGATATTTAATTTGTAACTTATACCTATTTCCAGAACTACAGTTCCAGAACTAAAATGTTTAAGAAGATTTCTGGCTTGGCCTGATTTCTCTCTGCTTTCTCTGCTGTGCTCTCACAGGTTTTCTTGAACTCAGTGGAGATGTATAGCTTCCTATGCCAGCCTCATACTAGTGTTGTGTTCTCTGTAATCATCCCTTGAACGGCCTTACTGAGGCAGAGCAGCAGCCTCCGAGCTGCAATTGGCAGGCCCCTGGGGTCCCGTGTGCTACTTTGGCAGGCAGGGGGGGGTGGCAGGGGGGTGGGTCTGTTAACAGCTAGTAAGAAAAATCAATTGTCTGTGGACTTAGGCTTGCTTATAAGGTTCTGCACCCTCCCTGGAAAATGCCTTCAGGGGTCTGTAAATTGCAAAAGGCTGAAAACCACTGAGTAATATACTGTAAAGAAAAACAAATCTGTGCACTAGGAATCAGTGTCAGTATTAATGCTGTAAGTAGGAACATTTTCGACAGAAAAGCACAAGCACTTCTCTTAACTGTGCTGTAATATGTTGGTTTGTGAGAGCTGTAACAAATGTGGTGATGGGTGTTCTGCTCTAACAGAAGAAACATGTATCTCGCTTAAATCCTTTGAACTGAAAACTAAATTAACTTCCAGTTTTATTTGCTATATCAAAACTTTGCACTTGTCCTCACACCTGATCTTTCTTACGCTTGCTGTAGGCTGCTTTTCAGTCTGGTGAGCAGGATCCTCTGAGCAGTGTGTCACTGGTAGTGAAACAGGGACTGTAGCAGGACATTTCAAAAGTCTTATAGCTGAAACTACCTGAAGGCATTCCGAGGAACCTGCTTAGGTGTTCCTTTGTTGGAAGAGGATGGTTTGCAGTATGGAAGCTTCCATGTGAAGAGTATCCTGTTTCCAGGAAGGAATTCGAAGTAAAATTCTTAGGAGCTCCCTGACATGTTCATTACTGTCAAGTGAGAGGTAAGAGATCAGGTCTCAGCTTATTCCTCTCTCTGAATTAAGACCAGGTCTTGAACTTCATGTTTTCCATACTAGGTGAGAGTCCTGGCTGATGACTTGGCAGTTTTTAGATGGGGGCTTTCTTGCTCAGTCTCTCTTGGAGCACAGTCTTTGTCCAGAGAGAGAACAGGAGAATGTTGATATTTAGAGTGGTATGACATGAATAAACCGTTACCACTCACCTGTAGACATGACACATGTTGCCATCTGTTGACTGTTGTCTGTTGACTTCTGTAGGCTTTCCTTCAGTGTTCTGGCAGGTGAGTATATGCTTGTTTTGGACAGTGCATAGGTGAATTTCCCCATAAGGACCTTGGTGTGAAATGCAGCTGCTCAGCTTTTATATGCAGGGTAACTGTTTAAAGCTAGTTTGGTCATCTCTGCACAGTACCAATTAGGGTACTGTGAAATTTAAGCGAAACTGTTCTTGTACAGTTGAAGGGGTAGTGCTTCTTCCCGTTCCATGAGGCTGGGTCTTTCCTCAGTCCTAGTGATGCCTTACTATCTCTCTACATATCATAATGCTCCTTTCACTGCAGTGCTACATATCATAACTTCATCCTGTAGTCAGTTAAAAGAGTACTTGGTTTCCCAGGACTTCAGGCAAAAGTTCTTCAGCACTAAGTCTGTGAATGAAACATCGAGTGGTAGACATGTCTCTCTTTCCCTCGTGCACGTACACACTTTGCAGCTTTCCACTGACCAGGAAAAAGCAACAGCATGCCTAGCCCGTGATACTTCCAGCTGCTGATGTTGCCTAATGAAATGCTGCAAAGCTAGAGTGATAATGTTTTGATTTGTAGTCCAGGCTCAGAATGTGGTGGTTGTGAATGAGACTGAGTTCATAAGCTAATGCTTTTTGTCTACTGGTAGAAATTACAGTGCACCAACACTCATATTTTTTTTGCAGTTGTCATTCCCTCTTTTTGTTTGTTTGCTGTATGCTTTTGAGTGGAGCCTGTAGTGGGACAGTGGAGGAATGTAACTGTTAAATTTTGCTGGAAATGATGAAATGAAAGTGTGTATTAAATTCGTACCTGATGCATCATTCTCCCGCCTCTACCTTCCGGCCCGTCACATTCCAGTCTATTTCAGAGATTTAGATGCATTTATGTCAGATCTTCCATCCCAGAATACAATCTACATCCAATTATCAACCCTTAGGGATGCATTAGATGTAACTATTATATCTTCTTCTGTCAATAAAATTATAATCATGGAATGCACAAATGTCCTACTTTGGTTTCTAAAAGCATCACGGAAAAGAATGAGATGAAATGAAAGGGTTGTTAGGCTGCATCTTACACGTGCTTATACGCAGAAGATTGCCAAAATCTCAAGCTGAGGTATGTATCCTGTTGACAAATACTCAGCCATGATCAAGCAACCACCCATGTAAGATCTGACAAAATGAGATGCAAAGATGAATTAGGCTTTTCCTCCATTTGTTCACGTGCTATGTCCAGGAGAACCGTGTACAGGCTCAGTCAGGACTGTCACATACAGATTTTACAGGTCTGTCTGTGCAGAAATAGTTAAGTGAAACCAAGTTAACGAAAGAGTTGACTTTCAGATATATTAGAGCTCACTAAACCCCTTCAGCACTCTCCTTGAGAAATAAATTGCTCTGGGTTCTCATTAGCTTGCTCAGACCCCTTTTACTTCTGACTGAAAACATCTGTACAGGGGGTTCCTTAGTTAATGCACCTTAAACTTACACCTGTATGTAGTTTGGTTTAAGTTGCCTAAGTTTCCCTTAATTGCCGGTAGCCCCTAAGTGAAACAAGCCATATTAGCAGAGTCTGGAGGGGAGTAGTCACTCTTTATCAGATAAAAGTCCCATTCTTCCTTTCAGGCAGGCATGGTTAGTTACCTGTGTTCATGGAACAATCATCACTAATGGTAAAGAAAGAATTTAATCTTCTTAAGAAAGCTGCACAGCCCTTGAAATTAAAGGGGTAAGGAGAAAGGGAGAATTTGTTCTGTGTGAAAATTATTCTTAATAGTTTGCTCCACTGTGGTTTTGCACCTTCAGTTAAACTTTCTGGAACTGGATACTGTCAGAGCTAGATGAGAAGGCCGGGCAATCTCTCACTAATTCAGGAACCTGGGAATTTCCATACTCGGAGCTAAGCCTCTGTGGCAGGGCTGCAGGCAGGGCTAACAGCATCCCTTTCAGCCAGTGCATAAAACAGAACTTCATTTTCTGATACCTCTAACCCAAACATTTCAACAGCCAAAAATATTCAGAATACCAGTATCTGGCAATTTCTGTTTAACTTCTCAGTTTTTAAACTGCAGCTCTTACCTGAATGCCAAGGAAATGGAAAGAGGAGGATGTACTGAACTGCAGAAGTACCTGAAGGCACAATGACTTGGTTAGGGATTTGGCGATGGCTACCAGTACAGGGAAGACACATGAGCTGAGTTACTAAAAAACAATCAAGAGAGCATCCAAATACAAAGTGCTGTTTCCCTGGAAAGTAATTAAGGTTTGTACACACCCCTTCACCCTCCAAGAGGAAAGCTTTCTTGTCCACTTATCAATTTAACAGGTTATACCTTGACCCAGCTGAAAGGAGGTGGTAACAGTTCTCTGCTGTGTAATGTCCAGAAGAAATATTCACCTAGATTCAGAAACATACGGGGCTATCGGTGGGATTTGTGCAGTAGTCTGTATGTAGGCTGAATGGAAGAGATAAGATTTTAGGAGGGATCAGGAGCAGAAATCTGGTGGTTAATGTTTTGGGAGCATAAAGTTTAATAGGTAGTCAGATTTTCAGATCAGTTCTCCCATGGGATTACATTCACCAGAAATTTTGCTGGGAGATACCATAGAAAGCATCTGTACTCAAGCATCTGTTTGATAGAACCAACAAACTTAAAAGGATGGAATGCTACAAAATTTTCTCCCTGTTTGTTACACCTTAAAGGGTTTGTTACTGGTAAACCAGGTACAGGTTAGGACTGAACAAAGGAAATTTTAAAATGAGGAAACTTCCATCTTTTTTTCCCCAAGTTGCCCTAGTGCTGTGCACCACTGCCATACTGAGGTGGAGGACCTATCACTATCAAACTGTGTGTGCATCCTTCTAGTTCTCACCATTGCACTCTTTCAGGGTACTGCTGTTTCTGAAATCATCAGTGTTTCTGTAAGATGAGGATCAGTTTTGTGTTTACTTAAAACTTCCTTGCAGAAGTTGCTTTCCATGGTCTGTGTACACATGTATGTGCATGCATGTCTGCACACTGGCATATTATATAAAATTACTGGCTGCTTTGGAAGGGTACTTTTTTAAACTCTTTTTCCTTTCTGTGACTCTAATTTACAGTGTCCTATGGGCTGTTTGTGCTTGAGTAGATGACTGCAATATAATTTCAGGAAGAAAACAAATTATACTTGGAAGCAGAAAGCAGATCCGATTGCAGGAGGATAGGTAACAAAGGAAATGTGCTGAAAAAATGCTCTCCTGCTTTCCACCTTCAGAGGGCCATGTAATTTATAACTGTTCTCTGCAAAGTGTCTGAGGCAGTGCCAGGCGGTGGGGAGTTAAATTAACCCCTGTGGCATGTAGTTATCGGCAGAGGCCAGACCTGCGGATCGATAACTCGGTGCGGTGAGTCACCGTATCAGCTGGGGAAAGTGAATTTGTAAGCTCCTTATTTCTCCATTCTTTTAATCGCGGGGCTGTGTCTGGCTGTGATGAAGATGAAGCAGACGCAAATGTCTGATGCTTGAAGCTCTTTGATTTCTGAGTTGATGGGGTGAAGCCAATGAAAAGCTGTGCAGGACTACGAGAGCTGATAGTGTATTTATTGCCTTTTTCCAAGTCTCCTCAGGGCCCGTCCTCCTTTTTCTTCCCTCCTTTCCTGCAGATCTTGTTGCACATTGTGTCTGAGTGGTCCGTGCTTTTCTTGACCAACAAAGAAAATTTCTAGCATTGCTAGTTAAGCCTATTTTTTATTATTATTAATAATAAAGGCTGTCTTAGTCTCACTTAAATGGATTAGCCTTGCTTCTGTCTGCTTCTTTATTGTTTTTGCTGCTGGGGGCTCTCTCTTCTGATGAGAGTTCTTGCAGATAGAGTTATTGCCAAGCTGGTCCATCACTAGAGCATACCTAATATGGATCAGACCAGGAGCTGGTGTATTTGGGCTTTCAGGGAGCTGCCACACCAGTCACTCCAAGAAGAATTTTCGTTGTAGTTACGGAAGATCCTCTCACAGTTGCCAAGTCAGCCGCCTCCATTCACGTGCCCTCATCCTGGTGGGTGCACCCATTTTCTGCATGCAACCCCTGAACTGGTGCCTGTTGACAGCTGAGTCTTCATGCTTCCTTGAAGACGATGTGTGTTTTCCAAATCTGTCAGCACGCCCTCCACCTCCCTCTTTTTTTTAAAAAAAAAGTTTTTAAAAAAATCAGTTACATCCTTCCCTGTTAAATTTTTCTAAACTCAGAGTTACCCGTTAGCTGCCCATGCAGAGCGCACTGGTAAATCAAGTAGCGTGTTGTTCTTTCTTAGCTGCACCCACTCTCTAGATGATTGAAAGATTGGCATCTGTAGCCATCACCTAGCAGAAAAATAAAACAGGATCACATCATTGCAAGCAGTTTCTTACAAAGCCAAGTGTAACATGCCCATCAAAACGATTCCCCTTCCTTCCCCTCACAAGCAGTGAATTATTTTTGCCTTTTGAACGATGACAGTGGTCACTGGCCTTAAAACTAGTTGTTCCGCAGCTGAGACTTGGAGCAGTTGCCTAAGTTAGCCTTTTGTTTGAACAGCAGTAGCTGTGGATGGGCACACTGGCTGATTGGTTTCTCTAATTAATGAGGGCTGAATTTATAGTGGCTCCTCAGCTTAACAGCTCAGCTACTCTAGATCTTCTGTCCTTCAGCTTATGTTTTGACTCCTAACCTCGCTTTCTAGTTCATTTCCTGTCCTTGCTCTGCATCCGGTTGCAGACATTGATCCTAATCACTGGGCAGGACTTTTCATGCCCTGGTCTCTTTCTGTGAAAAAAATTACCTGAGCTAGGACCAAGCTTTCCAGGTTTCCTTTTGCTTTATTCTTGTCCCATTGTCATCTTCTCCCAGGTGTGGAGAGAAGATACATATGTGCAGATTTCTGCATCGCTGTTCCCAGCATAGCCTGGGACATTACTGGGTAACAACGGGAGGTATCATTTATCTTGGTGTGCTGACCATGCTGTCCAAATTGGTTGTCCCCATCTATCTTTGCCTCAGCTTCCTGCATGGGGTCAATTCTTTATCACTCAGGTCTCTTCCTTTTTATGCATATATATGAAGGCACACATTAATACTTAATTCAGGTGAAATTAAAAATTCCTCATATACTAAAATAAGAATATCTAGAGAAAGATTTTCACCCCTTAATTTTATTGGTAAGGTCTCTCTAGATGAGGACATGTTGATTTTAGGTATTTTGACTGGAAAATGTCTGTATGAGCTTGAGCAGAAATAACCAGTTTTAATTCTTACTGCTTTTACTTCAGTGCAAGTTTGTTTATGGTCCCAAGACACTGGGTGAGGCTTATGTGAAAGACTCTTAGGGTGAGTTTGTGGGTGTTTGAGCTCTGATGACAACACCATGCTTCATCTCAGCCATAACAGAAAAGTAACTGTCATTGTAAGAATTTGTGTCAGCCACAGAAGAACTAATGTTGCAGCAGAATGGCACTAAAGATGTTTTCTTTGACTCACTGGCACCTGAGGTAGTAATGTAAACAAGCCCCTGCAAGGAAGCCAGTGCACAAACAGGTAGATGGTAGCTGTGTAGGTCCTGCAGATGGGAAGTTAGTGGCTTTACCGATGAACTTCTGACTTGGTGTTTGTTATGCTTTGTGCATCAAAGAATCTTGCAGAGGAGGAACGTCTGAGATTGAGAAGGTATTTGTAGGAAATAATGGGGAGCAGAATCAGGTGCAGAAAAAGAGGAGGAAGGATCAGCGTTCCCTTTCTTCATCCCAGCGTGTTTTGTGTTTGGAGAGTTGTGAATAAGTTTTCCACAGACTGACTCCAGCTGTCTAGGTGAGGTCACTGGGCTTTTGAAATACTTGAGGTGTAGTGGTTTTAAACAAGTGACTACCTCAACACAAACAGGAATAAACAGGAATAAAGCAATCTTGTAGAGTCTTGGTCATACAGTGACCACTTTGTTCTGCCTTCACTGCTCGCAGTGAAATGACTTGGCTTGTTAAATCGGAGACTTTTCATCTCTGTGTGGTTATCTACGCCATCTGAAGCCTGCCTGCACCGCAGATGCTCTGTGCTTCTGCTCTTCCAGATACAAATTTATGTTTTCAGTTCTTGGAGTGAAAGTGATGAAGCTATGGTGAAAACAAATAGCTGCAATCAGAAAAATCTTTTGATTTAACTCTGACCCTACCAGCGTGGGATCCAATACAAGTGACTGAGGGGAAGCTATCTGCATCCTAGTTGAGGCAGAAGAAGCCAGCAGCTGAGAAGCTTACTGAGGCTGGATGCCTTGTGGTAGCAGTGCCATGGTTACAGTTGTGTGCTGAACAGACTTTTGATTGGGGTGTACTTTTTCCCTTCTGAAAGAAGGTGACTAGCCAGGGACAGATTGCACATCTGTTGAGTCCTTGTGCCATATATGCATAAAAAGGAAGAGACCTGATGTTTCTCTGTAATTGTCGTTTGGCTTTTTTCTTTATAAAATTTTAATAGGAAGTCAGTGAGTTTGGGTTAAGGCTGAATTATATAATTTTTGGCAGTACTGTTTTTCATTATTGACCAGAGAATTAAAAAAGATACATTGCCTACACCTGTGAGCATCCCTTAGAAGTGCAGCTCAAGTAAATGTACCACAGTATATATCTTTTTTTTTTTTTTTTTTTAATGCTGGATTTAAGATCGTCTTTTGTTTGTGTGCATTGTATATAAGCCTGAGTGCTGGAGGGTTGGAAACAGACAAGATTGAATGGGTCAATTTTATGAATTGGCAAACACAAGATTTCCGCTTTCACACACTATGCTTCTCTGCTAAATGTTCTGCTATAACAAAGAAAGATGAAATGTTTGGTCTGCACGGTGTCTGAAGGCTTTCTCAGAGGCTAAACACTTCAAATAAGTAAATAAGGCAGAAGTTTCAAGTACAGACCTTACTTGGGAAGCGGAATGACGCTACACACACCTCTAACGCAAGCCTGCAAAAGCAAGGGAATGAAATGCTGAGTCCTCGTTAGGTGATTAAACATCATCTTTCCAACAGTGGGTCAGGGCCCTTTCCCATCACCATACCCCTTCTGGCTATACTGGAGGTGGGTACAGTCACCAAATCCAGCTGCATCAAAATGGGTTTGGGGTTTTTTGCTTTCTTTGAAACAGGAATAAAAAGGGGAAACCCCCCATCTTTTACCAGCTCCTTCATGCCAAGAACAACTGCCTGAAAGTTTCAGATGTTGCTCTCATTTCCTATCTCTTCCTTCCTGCTTCATACTTGATTTGCAGAGAGATTGTGTCGGACACACTCATTGCTTTCCCCCAGGAAATGTTGGAATCTTTCTGTAGTGCCAAGGTGAATTTCTTGGGCAGCCTGTGGCCTCAGCTCTGCACGCCCATTTCTGTCTGTTAGCAAGCTCTGAGAGGGGGGCATGAGTCATACTTCTGCCAGAAATACATGCTTTTTCCCTTGAGGACCTTGCCCAGAACCACCAGAACAGCTCCATATTGACCTAGACCTGCCTCAGAAGGACATTGCCACACTCTGGAGCAGGGCCACAGTCTTGCAGACTGTGTGGGATTCAAGCCTCCCACTGCTGAAGTGTAGCTGCCTCTCGAGAGGAGCATAGCAGCCGGTTTATGACAACACGATTCAACACATCTACTTTTGCTAATGGTGAAGGGTTGCTTTTCAGCAGAGTATTAGTATTTCTTCCCAAACATGAAATGTAAGTGCAGCCTGTATATCTCCTGGGTACCAATGAGAGAATAGCTCACATGGACTAACTTTCTGCACTGAAGAACACTGTCAGTGAGCTGTGAAAGAAAAGCAGTTTTGGGTTTGCGCAGCTCAATGCATTTCATAACAGGATGCATAGTGTCCCTAGGAGACGCACAACATTGCATGGACCAAAGGTGGATGCATGGTGGGCAGCATCATACCATCCACATCATGCACTCTTCTGTATTCCCACCTGCAAATTCAGCTTTTTTAGCCTTCATGGCTCTGATTATCTGTTAGTTTGAGATGACTTATCTGCAGTTGGCGTTGTTTTGTTGGCAGCCTACATCAGGCATCTTGTCAGAGAGCAGCTGTTCTTCCCTCCCCATCTTATCCCAACCCACTTGCATGTCGACTGCAGTGTACTGTTGTCTTAGCAGTCATCTTGGAAAAGGGGTAGTTTGGATTATTTTCACCAGGAATGTGGTGCCTGCTACAGTTTTCAGTTAGAAAAATGTTTAAAATTCCCTCATAGATGGAAAGAGGTACTGCCTTCTCCCTTGAAATGTCCAGTAGCAGAAAGACACTTCAGGCTGTATTTTCCTACCCTTCCACCTCAGAGACTGTCTGTCTGATTTGATGAGTTGTATAAAAAGACCAGTTGATCACCAAGTGTATGCATTGTTCTTCTCTGACTGTGTTTCCATTCCTGTGTCCTTCTAAGGACTGAATGTGCACACAGCTGAGTGTGAATGTTATTTCCTGTTTCCTGCAGATGTGAGCCCACAAAAATAATACATATGAACCAGGTGCTTGCATACCCTGGTAACAGGATGGGCAAGTTGTATGCTGGATGTTCCAGACTCTCACATTTTCATGTATCTGATCAGGTAATTTGTGAAATGCCCATGGTTCCTGAGTATGTGAGATGCAAGCTGTACAAGGTGATAATGTTCACCAGAGAATAGTGTACAAAAGGATGAGAGCTTTCTCTGAGAGAAAACACTGGAAAAGGAGCATGTGCAGTATATTATCAAGCTCAGTAGGAACACAGAATTTCCAGAAATTTAAGCTAAGGAGAACTAGAAGTCAGTTGTGTTAAGTCATCCAAACAGGGTTATGGCACCTGGTTGGAGATCTTATGACAAGCTGAGCCATGTGGACTTTTTTAACTCATGACAAGAATTGTGACTTACACGTTAATAAATTACTGTGACAATGGCTTGATTTTGATGAAAGGTGTCTCTTTTGCCATCTTTGAGGTCAGCAGGGGCTAGAAAGCAAATGTGTCAAATGGAGGGACTTGAAGCAGGAGAGAGAGTCAAACATAACATAGGTAGGTAGCATGCTACACTTGGAAATCAGGGTATACTCAAGATGCAGACTGCAGCAGTCCCTCTATTGGCAGTTCTAGGCTTCTCTTGAACATACTGCCAGTTAATTCTGGCAGAGAGCTTGGAGCCTGACTTGAGAGCTGATCAACATGATGGGGCCGGTATGCGTCATACTGTCTGCTAGTATGGAAACATGGTGCAGTGTAGAGTAATCACACTTCCCCCTCCTCCCTTGCTGCCTTGCTCCTGAAATTAAAGGTTGCTGCTCTAACTCACAGTTCACTCTGATTCTTCTCCATGTGGATTTCAGGGCATTCACACAGAACTGTAACATAAGGTTTTATCTTATGCCAGACACCTGCATTATCCAGCTGTGGTGAACATCACCAGTGAAAAGGACCACTTGGACCATAATCTACACAAAACCTCAGCTGTCGGTGGCACTCCTGCCACTCTGTTCAGCCAAGCCCAGGCAGCACACAGGCAGGAATGTCATCTGCATCTTCACTCTTGTTTCTTGTGATGCTGTTGATCATAGGGCTAACACAGCAACAATTAAAACCTCAGGAAAAGCAGAAGTTTTTAGACAAGTTTTCAGTGCTTTAGCTGGTGTTCTAATGGTTGTCCCACTTCCCTCGCATCTTAACAAGTTTCCCTGCATTATAATATGAGACATCTGGGCTTGAAGTTAATCCCGGGGACTGGGGGCTTTTTCTTCCCCTGGCAAATTTGTGAGGAAAGCCTAATCACAAATATTACCCATTGGCTGTCACTAGAAACTATAACAGTTGGTGATGGTAATAGCGTTGGTTTGAAACTAGCAGGGAAACGCAGGTCTGGCATATGGACATCTAAAAACTACGGAGTGATGGAGCTGAGGAACGCGTGATGTTCAACAAGCTTTTGTAGTGAGGGCTTGGAGTTCATGTTTTAGCAGCATCAAGTTGTCTTGGAATTTGGCCGCAGTAAGCAGTCAGTGCTTCAATAGAGAAATTTCCAGTTAATCTTTTTTCCTGCATTTGCCAGGCAGAACTGCACTGAGTCAGCTCAGCCTGGTCCCCACTGTGCAGTGGCTGCAGCCAGTCTCACTCCATCACTTTTAATGAAACTGAGTCCTTGTGGTTTTCACTAATTTACTCACACGCAAGAGAAATGAGGAAGTATTTTCCTGTCTCTCTCTGATAATGAATGAGATATGAAAGAGCTTCATGGCCAGTAAGCACCCTGGAGGGACTTGAGTTTGTCAAAACATGTGAGGCATCTTCATCAAAGTAATAAAATGATTTTCTTTCCCCTTACTCTATGAAGTGAAAATTCATATGACAACAGACAGAAACGTGCCCAGTTTTCCTTAGACAATGGAATTGACTCTGAAAAACCGAATGCGTGACAAAACTGATAGCATCTTTTGCATTGGTATTTTCCAGAGGTGTATCGTGTAATAATAAATGGTTGCCTGAGGCAGACTGTAATGCAGGGATTTTGCTGTAGTCTGGCTTGGTGTCTGCACCGGGAACCCCAGCTCACACAATGTAGTGCGTTGCTCTCAGAGCACAGCATGGGCAATACGCATGTTTCCTTCAAGGGATGTGTCAAATTTTGTTTACCAAGAATTCCCATTTCTGTTTGCTGCCCTCCTCAAATGTACTTTGTATACATCAGAAGGACAGAGATAAGCGTTTACAGAAGATTAAACAGGTGCAAACACATTAAGAGAGACAGTAAGCGATGCAAATTGTTAAACAGAAATATTAAAGTCCACTTTAGATGTCTCCAGGGCTTTTCAGTATCTAAGCTTAATAAAATTAACCAACTATTGAAGCTTACCTTCTGTGCTTAACATTGCCATGAGAACCAATCAATAGGAAATCCAGCCTTATATGGTATGGTTTTAGGGTACAAATTGTAGGTTCTGCTCTGAAGTGGAGAACAGCTCCCCAGGAGTATTGTCAGCCATGCAATTTCGACAGGATAACTTATCACTGTTCTCCTTAGTGCACTTCTGCACTTCAACCCTTTTTAAAATGTAGTCCTCTTTGAAAGGAAGAGGAAATAGTTTTTATTCCAGTTTCACATGTAAAACCAGACAGTGCTGGTTGGAAATACAGACCTTAAGAATTGAGCTGAACGCTTGTTAATCCACAGATTAAATTAGGTAGGCCAAGTCCTGCAAACCTCCCATTGAAATCTGAACGAGTACAAATGTTATTTGCTCTTTCATTTGAGCATATGGTTATTTGGCGGTGACAAATATTCACTGAATCTACTATTTAAACAATACTGCACACTAATTGAATATTGTGTCTGTAGCATGCATTTTGAGTGTCACTTAGTAGTCCCATCTCTTGTACTCACTGTTTCACCTTGATTTCAGCATTTCCCATGCTCTTAAGCATTTGCCATGTATCAATTCCCATAGAGTTCCAAACTTTTCATCCCACATGGGAGCCTACCCATGTATGACTGTGGTGGAAAAGGGTAATGCCTTGGTAGTGAGGTCTTTTTGTTCTGGATGTATGCTAGATACTGACTGGGTGTGATACTATTTCAGATTTGTCCACTTTTGGTGGCTTTATTGCTTGTATCAGGTAGAACCTGAAGGGTACAAGACATTCAGGAGGCTGTTGTCGTGCATGGCTTTGAGCACTCATGAAAAGAGAGAGTTTCTGGTCCAAAGAGTTCATCTGTGTTCTAAGATGAACCACATCAACAAGGAAGCAGAGGAGAAAAATTAAGATAATCATGAAACACCTCAATATGTGGATTGTCTTCCTGCATCTTTCGTCCATTCAAAATCCATTTTTTATGTGACTAAACTATTAATAACATTCAACCCTCTTAGCAAAGAGGAGAGTGTCTCCAACACTGCCTTCTGTATGTGCAACAATTAGCATCACAGCAGTTAGAGTCCTGCAGTATGTGGCTTGTCCCTCTAGAATGGACCATACAGCACAAGCTCTTCCAAGAAGAGCAGCATGAAGGAAGCTCGATTGCTTCTGCAGTTTATTAGCTTTCATCTTAACCTAGCTTCATCCTAAAAAGTGGGTCTGAGGAGGCGGCTCCTTTGAGGCCATTGTGTGCTGGATTGTGGTTGGGCCAGCACATCTCCACCGCCCATGGCCTTTGTGAGGATCTGTTGAAATAGCCTCCCAGCAGTGCTGAACAATCCCTGCTGTTGCTGAAGGCGACACTATGGAAAGACATGGGCTGGCACATATATGTGACCTTCTTATGGAAGGAGCAAAGTGTGGGGGAAGCATTTGGCCTGCATTGGGAGCCAGACTGTCCCTGGACACCTATACAGAAGACTGAACAGACTCATGGCTGGTGACCCTTAAAAAGTTACCTCTGGGGTTATATTTCCCTCGCAGCCTAACCACGAGCAGTCGACCTGTCACCTGCAGTACCTGTTGCAAAGCTGTGTCGGTATCAATTTGATTTTCTGGCATTCTGGTGCTCTGCACAACATCTCTAATTCTCCTCTCCCTGTAAGGAAAAGTTTGCATAGTCTCTGTGCCGAGTGAAGCTCTGTGTTAATCAGGAGCATAAAATATATCTCACCTATAGAGAGAGAAGTTCCTCCAGATAAATATTCAAGCCATTAAGAATGCATTACGTGGAGCAGAAGGAGAAGTTTCCACTGCTGTGGGTCCTTTACCAGCAGAAGGAATGATTCTAAAAATCTATTTGAAATTAACAAAAAGAATCATTAAGCGGAGTAAGATTTTTAAAAATGCACTTTCAAGCTGGGAAACCACCTCATTTAATGTAATGAGTGAGCAGATCCTTGGGCCCTGAAGAGAAGCAAATTGAAACAAAATGGCTTCAGTGCTGACTTGCATAATGATGGACTGAACACGTGTCTTGGCATGTAATGATTCCATCTTTCCCACGGGGCTTCAGAAAACAGCGTTTATTGTGACAGAAGACTCTGTCTCGGACAGTGCTTCCATCAGGAAAAAAAGTCTGGTCTGGTAACAGTATGAATGTGGAGTGGAAGAAGAGGAAGAGAAAAGTTAGTGAAGTTTAAGGTCACAAGCATTGAAGAGGACAATAGCGATGGTGCTCACAGAAGTAGAGTGGGAAGCAGGAAAAGGGGAAGGGGCTCAAGGGATGGCACAGTTGGGAGGAAGGGTAAGTTTGTGTGGTTCCGAGACAGTTCCAGAGAGTGGCCCGTTAGCTGGGTTAAGAATGATGGAGCAATCCCTGGTTGGGATAACTAAACCTCACATGATCCTTTGTCAGTCCCGAAAGCTTCTTTCCATGTCCTCTTTCTGAACCTACACAGGTATATTTTGAGAGAGAAGGAACTGTCCTGCCAAAAATGTGGTGGTGCAGTGCAGACAGCAGCAGTGCACCCAGCAAGTGCAAGTGCTTGTACCAGCCCCACACTTCTCCCTCTTTCTGCACAATGAAGGGTTTCCTTAAGTAGGAGGAAGAGTAGGCCAGTTTCAGCCTTCGCCTTTCTGCTGAAATGTCAGCTACTGGTAAGAGAGTGTTGAATGACCACATGAGATGAAAAGTAATGAGATGTGGGTGCCATCTGAGAACTGGACTGGATCTCTCAAATGCTATTTCACATTTTCTGTGCTATTTCATAGAATTTACTGTGCAGCTGTGAAACATAAATGGAGCAGTGGATCTCACCTGATACACACTAGGATTTTCTTCTGCCACCCCCAAAGTCCTTGGAGGTCTTGCTTCATTTCTAAGTTCCAACTGCTACTAAGTCTGTTCTGGCTAAGTAGGTTTAGTGGATCACTGCTGAATATTGCCCTGCAGCAAAATCACTCGTTCACTTCCCTGGTACAATCTGGAAAGTAGGAGATCCTTAATGAATGTCCCACTTTGAGAGGGAGATAGTGAGTTTGCTTTCTCCAGAACATCAGTCAGCTGGCCCAAATGAAGTAAGGGTCACAGTGTAGGGAATTTAAAGCTAGATTACTACCCTTTACAGTAACATTGGAAAAGTGCTACTGTCCTCACCCATGCTAGCTAAGGATTTAGGAAAAGCGCAGGACTGATGTAGCAACTGCAAGCATACTCATCAAAACTTGGTGGTCCCAGTGGAACAGGACTGTGCACTGTCTGTTCTGCATGCAGCCTTCCTGCTGCCTGATCCGTCATCCATTCCCTTTCATCTATCATTGTGCATGGGAAGCAGGGAGGCTCTTTGCTCCTCTGTCTGTGGTTCTTGTCATTTCTCTATTATTGCATACTGTCAAAATGTTGCCTCTCTCCACACCTCCCTTTTGCCTGTCTCCCTTTGGAGTTTGTGCTGAAAGATAAAAGCAAAACCATCTTTCTTGGCTACTAAAAAGGCAGAAGGTTCATTCTGATAAGTGCGTGGCCTGTGGAGAGACAGAGATCACACTGGGGATGAGGAGAAAAGTATTTGGGTGGAGAGGAGCCATCTGTTCTCTGACTATAGCATAGCCTACCTTCTTGTGGGCCCTTACTTACCGAAAGAGCATCTATTATCTTGTTTACCTAAGCCTCCACTCAGCCACTTGAATGCTTCTGTGATCTAGTCCAGTGCAGGCATCACATCAACTTTATGTATAGATAATGACACACAAATCCGTGTTTCATACTCCTGCAAATCTCCACTGACCACAAGATCCCCTAGCTAAAGTCTTTCCTGGGAAGGCAGGCACACAGGAGTGTCTGTCCCTGCATTTGCACTGCATGCAATATTTAGAGCCAGTATTTTCTTTCCAGAGTCTCATTTCCAAGGTGGAGACTCCTTCAAAATTAGTTGAAGAGGAGGAGGGGCTGTGGGAGCAAGCTGATGTTGGCATTAGGTGTCAGAGTCCCTGGAAAAACCAACAGGCACTTTAGCTGTCTGAGGGTAATGCTGGGAACTGCAAGGGAAACTCTGGCCCCTTTAAATATTGGTATTTCTGTCAACTTTGCAAATTAACAGGATTTTGAATGGGGGATTGTCTTCACCTCTGATTCAAAATGAGATTTGGGTGTCCCCCCACATGTCACCATCCCTGCTGCCCTTAGCAAGAGCTGTGTGATGAGGAGCTTCTTAAGAAATAAAATCTCTAACATGACCTTTGAAACCTGGCCATTCTTCCTCACTCTCTTCACTTTAAAAAACCCCCACACTCTCTACCTTGTTTGTATTTTCAGTAATTGTTAGAAACTTTGTGTCCCTGTATGTTTAAATACATTAAGATTGCTCTGTAATGGAGGGGACTGAAATACTCTTAGTGCCACATTTATGTTTCAAAACACCTGGATACAGTAGATACAGTTTTAGCTTTCCAGAACTCCTCCACCGCTAGGAGCTTTGGTACTGGAGAGGGATATGTAACTGGGGCTTCAGATTTAAGGATACTGATAAAACTCCAGTGTTACTGTTCAAGATTCTTCATGCCTCTCCAAACCTGAATTTAGTTGGGTCCTGAAGTCCTCTCAGATGTTCCGGCACCTTTGCGAAAAAGCTGAGCTGTTAAAACCCGGTGGATTACGGCACCTGCAGTTCTGACAGCATGCTTCTCTCTGCCTGTTCAGATGGATTCTCTTCTCTTTCTTTTCTTAAATGTTTGTGTAATAGTGTTATGTCTGTTCTCTCACACATCAGAGCCCACTGGAATTTAGGATTTATTAATTGCCTTTTTTCCCCCAAGTACTGACTGTGTTCACTGCTGTTTAAATTTTGCCATTTGATTATCTATAGAAGGCATTTGTGGTTTGGTTTTTATAGTAAGTTCTTAGTTACTCCCCTACTGTTAGCATAAGTCACAGAAAGTATTGGTGTCCCAAAGATTTGCTGCAGCCTTCAGAAGAGAAAAATAACCCCGATTTTTACCATCCCCATACGTATCCCAGCAGTTCAGCTGCAGTGTGAACTGTTGGCACCCCACAGTGTCATCCCAAGTCAGCCCCAAAACCCATCTCCTGCAAAAAGGATTGCTGGCAGCAAGTGTAGCAGGGCAGGATTAGAAGAGCAGGAGTGGGTTAGGTGAGTACAAGCTAAAGGTAATTGATAAGCAGCAAGAAAATGGAGTCTGACTGAGCTTGGAGGAAGGAGTGAGCCATCCGAAACCAGGAGTTTTCAGTTACTCTGCAGTCACAGTTCTGGCTCCCAAGGCAGTAAGTTATTCTGTTTAATATCCTTGCTATTTGGGAAATCGAAGGTTTATCACTGTCCTTGAAAATAAGAATTAATGCAGTTGTTTCTATAGTGCCAATTAAATCCTCCATTTAATTCTGGGAGCCAGCTGGATATGTTTGTGACTGAGACTTTAGATGTACTCATCTTAATGTTTCTATCTTAGTTGCTGTTATCCCTCTCTCTGGCGCCTTATATCCCAGGACAGCTGCTTCTGAGGACATTAGCGTTTCCTAATCCTCCATGTTCACAGTCTTCTTCTTCAACTCTTCTCTTTGATCTCGGACCAAAAACTCTGTTTAATTGTCTAAATACCATGAAGCCCAGGATGGCCTCATCCTTACACATGGAATCGAACAGTTAAGAGCTGGTTTAAAACTGCCCAAATTAACAGAAACTTAATCCAAAAGTTTAGAGGGTTACTGTTTGTTCTAGCAAGTCATATTTTGCTAGTGGTAACAGTTAGGGATGGATTTGTTTGTTAGTTTAAGATTCCTAGATGTTCTCTGGTGCTTCTTGTAAAGCTTGCTGCCCCACACAAGGGTTCTGATGAGACTGCTGTTCTGCTCTTCTGCTTACCTGAATCAATAGTCTTTTTGAGCTTTTAGGAAAGCCTTTGGCCAGTGGCAGGGTGGGGAGAGCTACTAGTGTTTGGGTTTCTTCATTTAATGCAAATTCAGCTACTGGAGCATCTTTTGGGCCACAGGATGGGTATGGGCAGGTGAAAGCATCATATACAGGGAGCAATTCTAATTTCCAACCAAGATGTGTCCCCCAAACCAGAATAGCTTCTTGTATGTGTATTCTTACCCAATATGAGGTATTTTCCTCAGTGAAAGAGGATTACCAGATTTTTGTTACCTTACTTTGCTTTTCCTACTGATAACCACCACTCACAAAGCAGAACTTGATAGTTACTGAATAGCTGCCCAAATGACTGTACCTTGTGAGTCTGTAATACCACGTGTTTATGAATCTTGAAACATTACAGTGACCCAGTGATAATTTAGCAAATGAGGGTGGGGGTTTTTTTTCAGTCCTTTCTGAGTTAATCTCTGTTTAAAACTTAGTGAGTCTTTTCTGACAGTAGCTTTGAAAAGTGTTGCAGACTTAGCCAACCGTTACTGTATTCAGAAATATAATTATGATGACAGCTAATTCCTTGAGCAATGTGATTTTCATCTGGCTGATGGCTCTTCTTGCAGAGCTCCAAGGTGATCTGTAGCTGTGAGTGCAGAAGCCAATCGGTCACACTTTCCGAAGAACCCATCCAGGCCTGTCTGGACAGAACCAAATGCCCTTTATTTAGCACTTTACATAGCAATAGAAAAAAAAAAAGAATAAAAGGAAAGCTGGTCTCAGTATGTTCTCTGGCAGTTAGTTAAGTCAGAGTAGCCTGCACTGTCAACACACATCACGGAGCAGGGAGAAGTTAGCTCACTCTAATCACTTTGCTACTGTTCAGGCTTCCACTTTTCTCTTAGATTTGACTCACTGACTTGTCAGCTGGCCTAGCTAACTTGTCATGTTATCTGTTGTGTCTCTCTGACCATTCTGTCTCCCTTCCATGAATGACAACTCTTTAATTAGGATATTATAGGAGGTTGGACCAGGCTGCAGGTCTCTGTTGGAAACATCACTATCCATTCTCAAGATGAACAGCTACACTGTCTTATATCCCATGTGATGTGAGCTCATGTTATAGGAGCTAACTTTTACAATGAGATTTTTATTTTTTATGAAGAAAACATTTTATTTTATTCCCCTCCTCCACAGAGATCTGTAATTTAAATATTCAGCTGTCTGTCTCATTTCCTAACATGCAATTTGTCAGGAAGTGAGTTTCCATTAAATTCTTGATAATTAGCACACTTGGACTTTGATAGACATTTTTCTTTTTTGCAACAATATATTTTTTTTTAGCTTATTAACTGCATGAAAGATCAGTCAGCTAAATTCCTGCCTATCAGACATCTCTATATTGGCTCATTTTTAACCAATTTGAGGTCGGTAAGTAGTGCAATTAATTTCTGCACTGGATCTCAGGTTTTACATGGGTCACAGGTGAAAGGAGTTGGGAAGACTGTCTAGAACATGCTAAATGTTTTCCCCTTCCATGCTACCTGTTCTGAAAGTTCCCTTTTCCCTGTTTTCTATGCTAAGAAGGGGAGCAGGAGTGTAGGTCAGGTCAGCAGTGGAGTAGTACCTAGAGAGCCCTAATCCTTTAAAATTTAGTATCAAATCCCCCCTTTGGAAGGGACTGTCAGGACTTAAGGCAACCTCTCTGTGTACGTTCTGATTAGTTCTAGCTGGGCTTACTGAGCTCTTCACTATCACATTCAACTAATTTTTTATTATTCATCACAATGTGTTCTTTGACTAAATTGAGTTTTCCGTTGCTGTTGCAGCTGCTTTCTCAAAAGAGATGGTTATAAATGCACAGCCTCTTTTTCTGAACATACTGCTTAAGAAGCACATGGACATGGCTGTATTAACATAAACATCTCTTTTTGCTTAGTTACTCATCCACTGGCCTTTTCTCCCGTGGGTGGTGGCTGTTGTAAAAGAGCTTTTGGAAGTGCAAATACTGCTTCAAGTTTGCAAGTAGTTCTGTCCAACGGCTTATTGAGATGTTAGAGGAGGAGACAACTGCGGCAAAAATCCAAGCCCTTACCCCGGGTGACATCCATGGCAACGTCCAGTAAGTTTTGCCCCAGGGTAACGCTAAAGTAAATTACATATTAAAAATGAGGTAGAGAAAGTAGTAAAGAGGAGGTTAATCCCACTAAGCCATGGGCTAGAGCTTTCGGCCATGGGTAGGGAGTGAATCGATCACAGCTGTCTGCAGTGGGCCGTCTGGACACATTAACTTCAAAGGGGTTCTTGGCAGCTATGGGTTCTC
This sequence comes from Chloroceryle aenea, assembly GCA_013399075.1. Taxonomy (NCBI): domain Eukaryota; kingdom Metazoa; phylum Chordata; class Aves; order Coraciiformes; family Cerylidae; genus Chloroceryle; species Chloroceryle aenea. The sequence continues at coordinate 145,891 of VWZY01007081.1, forward strand.
CCTGGCATACAGATAGGCTCCAGGAGCAGAGAGAGGAGGAAAGGACACTCAAAGGGGGCAGACTGGGTTGCCCACTTGTCAGTAAGTCAAAGGACATTAAAGAAAAAGTAGGAATTGTCATGGCTCTGCATAAATACATTCCCCTGTTAAAGAGTGTGGAGACTGAGTCACTCTCAGAGCAAGGCAGGAAATATGAACAGCAAATGACAGAAAAAAAAACTTCTAAAAGTCTTTTTCTGATCAGTCCTCATTGTGCATGTGTGCTGTGGTCCCAGTGCTTGGTGTCAGATACTCTATAGCTGCCACCTTGAAACCAGGGCATTTGGAAAATGAGCCAGGCTCTGCCTGGCCTGCTTTACATCCCTTTGGTCTGGAGTGCAGATGGAAGCATGAGCCAGCTCTCTGGACTTTCCTGGCCCCGAGCGGCATGGTTGTTGATGGGCCTTAGCTCCCCTGTTTGTAAATGATTTGAATCTTGTGCACTTCAAAGATACTGCTTGAGAAAGATAATCCCTTGCTATGCATCAGCCCATGGCTTCTGGCAGCCTGACTTTGAAAATAATAGCAGTGGGTGTCGGTTCCTATCCCTTTTTCCCATACCAAACCTTCCTTGTACTGCTGCCCATGTTGTGTGCCTAGCATTGAGAGAAAGAAAGCATATGGAAATCAGTGCAGAAGTTGGATGTAAGCTAAAAAGCAATTGGTGACACCGTGACCTGACCATAATTCCAAGACCTTTGCTTCTTTAGGAACCCTAATTCTGTGTGGGCTGTGCAGACAGCAAGGCAAGCGGAAGAACATAGGTTAACAGGGCTTGAGTGTTTGCTGTTGAATTATTCTCCTTAGATACAAATATTGATGCAGGATGATGGCTGAGGCCATCGGACTTCTGGTACAGGTAGGTGAGTCACTTAAAAGCCACGTGGCTGAAAGGTCAGCCAAGGTGCTTTCACAGGTGTAAAGTGGCAGGCAACTTGTAAGTGTGGTGCTGGGGGAACTGGCTTAGAGCTGCTAGCTCATCAAAGTCAGCACTCTTCCCTTCTCTCCTTCAGAAGGGGACCCTGTCCTCGTTTCTAAGCTGCTGCAAGCCGAGTGGTTGCTTTTAATAGAGTGTGCACAGAAGATGGTTGTAGGCAATTGAATTAGGGTTGCGTTATTAGTCCATCTGTGCAATATGCTCTCTTTATTGACAATCTGGTTAGAGTGGCTGGAGCTTGTTAAAAGTAAAATGTTTCCTACTGTTGAATTTTGGGAGTTGTCCACCTGTTAAGAGGAAGCAGGACTGGAGAAAGGACTCTCTTTAGACTGAAAAGGGGCTTGGTGTGGACTGTCTGCACTATTTTTCTGCCTTCTGGAAGAGGGAAGCATTGCATGGGAAAGGGTCATGAGATAGCAGGAATTCTCGCAGCAGTTCATTGTGATGCCCACAGTCCCGCTCCAGCCGCCTGCGGTGCAGAGCAGCTGTTGGCCTGGGGGTTTGCGTGCAGGGCTCCAGGGAGAGCTCTCTTTAGCTCACGTTTCTAAAGATTGCCTGGTAGGGTCTGAGCTGTGGCTACCATAATTCAAAGCTGTTCTCTTAATGTCATCGGGTCCACGAGGTATCTTTGTGAATGGAACATGAGTGCATCAGAAGAAGCAAGTGCTGCACTGTTGGTTCAGGAAGGTGTGACATGACTTTTGTGGCAAGTTTCATGTGTCTAGCTTTTGCCTATGACAGTAGCCTCACTGCGGTATTTGAGATGGAAAGCTTATCTTCAAGTGTGATCACTAAATACAGCAATTGCTTATGCAACAAATACATTGCTTTTTGTATACAGCAGGTGCATATTGTTGCCTGGGGAATAGAAAAAAAGACCAGACTCATAACTTTACCAAAACCACGATGCTCATTTGGGCTGAAGTCTTCTGTGGAATCCTTTGTTTCAGAGCCTAGCTGTCGGTGCACTCCCATTCTGCTCACCAGCATCAGGTGTTCATCTTGTACACCAGAGATATCTGTAACAGTCTAGTCACACATCTTGTAAATAATATTGATGGATCTTTTCCAGTATTGGATCCCAGTAAGTGAGCTTGGTTGTCACATAAGACAACACAAAATGTCTTCAATATCTGTATCAGTTTATAGGTTCATAGTGAAAACCCCATGCAGAGAGGCAGCAGTGATGACTAAAGAGGGTGTAGGAGTGACTTGGGCGAATAGACACTGAAAAGCTGAAAAAGTGTAACTTGACTGCAGAGCAGTTCATAAGACATGATGTAACTGTATTTAGAGCTTGAAATTAACAGGAAGAGGGATAATTGTTTAGGGTCATCTAATGGGGATTCAATTTAAGCAAAGAATCCAGTATCAGAATTCTTTGTGATGGGAATATATAAAATCTTCACTCTAAATTGAAAGAGCTTCTCTCGCTTTTTTCCTACAACACAGAAAGTAGTTTTAATGTATGGAACAGCACTGCATTACACAAGAGGTGTCTTTAACCCTTGTAAGATTTATATTGTTCTTGTACTTGAGTAGTGAAGCAACTTCAATTTCTAGAAGTCCAGGCTCCAAAGGACATCTCTTGAGCACCCCAAGGCTTCTTATTGGCACTATCTATTTTCAAAAGAAGCAGAAGGAGCTAAACAGCAAACACTTATTGAAACTCAGTACTCAAATTGGAAAAGTCTGAATTTTAAGCAGTAAATTGTGGCCTGAAGCAACACAGTATGAAAAGAGGAGATCAGTAAGGATGCATAAAAACTGGCTGTTCTTAAGACCGTATGCAGTACTGCAGTGTTCCAGTCCTGTGCAGAAAGTCCCTTCATGGAGAGCTGTGAGACTGCAATAGTCAGTCTATATGAAAATGAGCAACACGGTGTAGAGACAGTCTGTGTTTCCAGAGATCAAACCTTGAAAAGCCAAGGATCACATAAAATGTCTGCATCGTGTATTCATTCTCTTTATCTGGAAGAAGGAAAAGTTTAATAACAGAAAGCTAGACTAGGGAATCCATTCCATCCAGTTGCTACAGAGAAAGAAGACTGTGGAATATCAATGCACTTTGAAGTTGGTATCCTGGTAGACCCTGGTGTATTTGTGATGATTTGCAAGTAACCTGACAGTGCATGAAATAATTGTCTTTGTAGATAGGAAACAACATTGACATCAACTTTGAAATTTAAATGAAACACGGTAGAGTTCTTTCAGATGCATAACCTTGGCACATTGGCTTTTTTTTTTTTTATAAAAGGTTAATTACTTGAACAGGTATTAGTTAAAGAGGTTTCTATTTTAGAACCATGTAAGGATTGTGTTCTTGAACAGTTACAGTATATTGCTTCCTACCCTGTATATAAATATGACCTAAACCAAAGTGACTTAATTGTCTGGGTGTAAATAATTGTTATTCAGGAAGTGCTTTGTTTAGCCTGTCCTTTTGCTGCTGTGAAATGGAAATCACAAAGCAAATAGAAATATAGTCTCATTTGTTTGTGTGCCGTGTGTGGTACACACAGCAAATGCACAAGCAGCAGCTTTGATAGCCACTTAGAGAGCTCCATTGGCGTCCAGTGCCTTTAGTGTAATTTCTTAGCAACAAATGGCTGTGTTTAAGCAGAAGCTTTCACTGAATAATTTCGTCTTTTTCAACTTCTCTGGTTTGCTATTGTATGGCACCTGCAGATGAGTAAGGAGTTATTCAGTATTAATAGGTTTATTTATTAAAGAGTCTTCCCTAGTATATGATAAAATCTTTATTAGAAGCTATGAAGTCATGGTATTTGATGATCCTTCTAATTAATGCATTTGTTACAAAACCATTTTACCTTTCCAACAAAGACCATTGCTGCCCTAATAACAAACTGTTACACTTAAATAGTAGAATTTATTCTCGTCCAGTCCCAATATCAGCATTTGCTTTATCAGTCTTGTCAGGTGGCATTTGTTTGGGGGGGCATTCAATTTCATGCCATTTTAAGCAATTGCATTGGTAAAGCAGATAGACCGACAATATGTTTAAATGGAAAATGGAAATTCTCTGTAAAAACTTGTTAAAATATCATTTGAATTAGTCTATAGTCCTCTGTGGGACATGAGTCTGTGTATAATCCTGGCCCTTTCTGAAGCAGTGTCCTTCAGCGGTCTCCTCCAAGTAGCTTTGTGGAAAAACATTGGGTTTAGTTTTACATTCAGTATCCGAGTTCCCGACTCAATAATGAAAGTAAATTCACGGTGTAAATACACATAGTTGAGAGCATCAAGGAAAACCTGGCTGCCAGGTGAGCTCTAGCTGTTAGCCAGAGCTAGTCAGCAGCGCACTGTTTTAGGTAGTTTAAAATCTATGATTTTCCAGAAATCCAACACAACAGTGCCACAGTTCGCAGAGGGGGAGGACCAGTTGGATTGCTTTCTGTGGCTTGGCTTGGCTCAGGATGTGCACAGAATCCAGGTGTGCTCTGGGGAAAACATTTTCAAGTCCTGACAGCAGTGTATGTGCACGCATATGTGCATGGAAATAAATTGGCTCTTCTGCTATGAAGCGTGGTAGCTTCCTACTGCAGGAATGTTCTGTGGCAGGAGACTGAGCAGTACAGAGAGGCTTTTCTCACACATCTGCACCGTTTTGTTCTTAAAACCTCTTGACCACAGCTGTGGCGAGCATGCTGCACTGCTGGGATGGCCCGTGATGCAGGTGTCAGAAGTGCACGTGAGCCATGGAGTATTTCTATTTCAGGATTTCTTACTTTCTTTCCCTTCCTTCTTTTCCTTTCCCTACCTACGGCACAAGGGAATAAATAGGGAGTAAGTCAGAAAATGCTACTTGGGTTTATTGCCTAATTCCCTCAGTGCTTGATTTCTGAAGATCATAGGTTTATTTTGAAGTGGTTCTTAAGCAAAAATCTGGCTAAAATTCATGCTTCCTATTCTTACCAAGACGTACGAGACCTTAATGGAGATGAGACTTTACGAGATTAAGACTATATGTCATTGCTTCTAAGTGTGCTTGGAATGTTTTGTCATCTTCAACAATATCCACTAATTTGTAAGGGGAATGACTTCCAGAAGCATCACCGTTCACCTGAAATTCTTTTAAAACTTTTTTTTTCCAAAAGTTGTTAACATGAGGGCAATATCCAGCCTCTAGTGATAATCTGGCTATTTCTCCTTAGTGCATCCATGGGAAATAAAATATTTTGAAAATCTGGCTCCAGTCTGTGCTTGATAAGCAAGCAGAACATACTTCTGAGATTGCTGTTCAGACGTCTCATTCCATGCCTTACTGCAGAAATCACTGAAATCAGGAGAGGCAGGAATGCAGCTGGTAATTTGTGCTCGCCAGTTTTTTTAGCTCTCTGGACTTGATGAAAGCACCATCTCAATTTGGTAATACTAACAGCTAAGCCTGGTTTCATTACTGCTTGCACAGACTTTTGTGTAAAAGAGATCAGAAGAAAGCTGGAATTATAACTAAGAACCAGAAAAGGAAGTCGGCGCAGGAAATGGGCATGTCGTGTCCCATAATTTGCCAGTGCATCTTAGTCCTCCATTGTTGTAAACTTCATATTCTATTTCTGTTTGTCTTTCCTTTTCTCCAAGGCTTGGAACTTGGAATAGCTTTGCTTGTGATATCCCCATCTGTCCCAGCTGCGTGCTATTTCTGAGTGGATGATGCCATTTGCAGCGTGTTGCCATACCACGTAACGTTTGCAGTGGGCAAAGATCCACCAAAGGCTGTGTGGGCAACACTAAAATTTATTACCCTCATGACCTTGCTCAGCTCTCCAGGGGGTTGAAGGTTAATGCACGAATTTATGGTATCAGTCTACCTTCTGCTGGGGTACTGTTTCAAAACACCTCCTGCATTTCAGGGAATGTCTTGAGTTCAGTCCATTTAAATCACTTCAACATGATTTTAGCTTCAGTAAGGTAAATTTAAGACCAATATAAAATGTCTCTGAGTATTTCAGGAAGAAGAGTTTGTTTGAGCTAGTGTTCATCATGGAAAGATTAATGGGGCTGCTGATCCCATTAATTTGTTACTGACCCTTAACTTCCTATAATGGGTCAGGCATCCCTACTTTAGCTTCAGGAAAAGTTTACTCGGTGAACAGATTCTCATCTGGTTGTGTAATATCTTTATTCAGAAAAGTTCAATTCGTCTTCAGCATCTGTTTTTAATAGGATCTCTGCTTTATATCCAGTCCTACATCTGTATTACTTGAGCTATAGAAGCAGGTTACACAGCTTGGGCAGGGTCCCAGGGTACATCCTGATGTCTCCCCAGTACTATAATGTAACTGTAAAGAGATCTGTGCTTGTGGAGTCATAGATAAGAAGATATATCTTCTTCAGTTTTAATCTATCTTGGGTCATGGCTTTTCTGGTTCATCTGTACATCTAGAGACATACACGAAATGTTCTGCAGAGTACTTCAAAACAGCCCAGCTTGCCTCCTTGAAAGACAGACCCAAGGAGAGTTAGGATTTCTTTAAAAGTGCTTGTGTCATGGAAGCACTAAAATTCACGTTCAGTGCATGCCCACTGTGCAAACAGGTTATGCTGCGTTTGTTGCAATTAAATCTGCTGTGCTGACATTGGTGTCTCATTAAAGCTGCAGTGACAGAATCAGGAATGTAAAGCCTTAAATGTGTGGTTTTGGCAGCAGTCTCACTATCAAAGGAAGGTGTTTCTGTTCGTGGTTATTGCAAGAGCAGAATTGCTTGGTCTTAAGTGATGCCTTTCTTCACCTTTCTGGTTTCTCTACACTCCTGTGACAAACAGAGCCCGCATGTCAGGCTCCCATGGCTGAGGATGCAGTCCTACAAAAGCATGTGCTGTGTGACAGCCATGGTGAACCACACCACCTCCCAGCCCACTTCCCTGGTTTTGTAAATAAAAGGGTGCCTTCAGTCCCGTTTCCCTGCATATTTGTAACCCCTTTGCCAGACATGTTGTGTGTACCATCTGCACACCCTACCAGCATGCTCTGTCCCCTGATGCTCTCTGGTCTGCACGCCCCGAAGGCAGGCTACGCTGTGCTTGTGTTCAACAGCTCGTGCTGTCTTCCGAGCTCTGTGGTTTGCTGAACTGCTGCTGTCCCATCACGCAAGGTGCCTTCTGTCTTGACTCTTTTCTTGTCAGAATGGAACATTACCTGCTACATGGGAAACATGGCCACCCTCATCTGGTTGTTGGGGCTGGTCTTTTGTTGTGCTGTTGTTTGTTTATTTCTCATAAACTCCTTTACTAATAATTTAATTTCATAAATTAATGTTTTCTAGTGGACCATTTTTATTAAGAATGTTATTTATACACAAACATCCAGTGAAAACATGAAGATGTATCTTGCCGAAAGCATGCAGCCTGGAACTTAAAAGGTTCCTTTAAGCCTCTGTTTTAGTCTCTGTATGCTTTTTATCTCTTGCACTACAGAGAACAATTTCCTGCGATGCCCTCTGCTTTGAGTAAGTTCTGTAATTTAAATCCTGGTTTAGAACGTCCTCCTGTGTCTTTTATCTCATGTCTTGTAATTTTAAAGAATTTCATTAGCCACTTTAAGGACATTGCTTTAGCTAGGATCTACTTTACTCTATAAAGCCTTTTAAAAATCTTATAAAGCCTAGTATTTCTTAGACTGTCTCTTAAAAGGGCTGTATTTGGCACTTGAACCAAAAATGCTAGTCTTGCTTAAGTCTACATCCTCCCTTTAACTCTCTGAATGAAAAAGTAATTGCAGAGTTTCCAGGTTCCATACAGGTATCTTTTCTGAGCACCTTCACAGCTCCTTCACTCATACCCATTGGTCTGGACCTCTCTCTCTTGCCGGTGCTCTCCAGGGAGCTCTGACTGCACATCCCATGTCCTGGGCTCTTTGGAGTCTGAGCAAAAAAGAGAAGATGGTCCCAGCTGGGGACCATCAACAACACGTTTCTCATGTTGTTTGAGTTTTTTCTGCCTCTTAGCTGGAATCACTATCTCCAAAGCAAGTGCAGTTACAGGACCAAATTTTCCCAGTGTCTTTGTTCTAAATTTAGGATCTTGTGTTCCTGTGTAACTTCTTGGAACAGCTCGTCTCTCCAGAAGCTGTGCTTCCGCTAATACTGCTTAACTGCAGATTAATAATGATCTTCTAGCCACCGTGCTTCTTATTAAATATTTATATTGTGGTAGCACATAAAGGCTGTAATTGGGGTCTAATTGTGCTGATTTATTCAGACCAATTCTGAGACCTTTGCTAGCACTAACTCTGCAGCTAGCAAATCCTCCTACGTGTCCTTGTCTTTCACTGTCATTTTCCTTGGTCAGGTCAGCACATGAAACCGATCCCTGATTCCTTGGTGTGGAAACTGAACAGCCAAAACCCGCAGTGTGCTGACAGCTCTCTGTGATTGTTGTCTCTTCATCCTTTCTTTGATTTATTCTTGGATTTTTCAAGAAGAAGGGGACAGGGCAGCCTGTCTTCTGAATTCCCCTGCAAATTTTTGGCCTCATCAGTGTATCTTTTATGTCTGTTGTTTGTAAAGATCATGAGGCAGCACAGGTGAGCAACCACCTTCTTCCCTTGCACACATAATGCAATTTGCTTCTCAGCTCAAACTACATAGCTCAGCTGCTGTGGATGCCTTAGACATGTTGAAGAATCTTAATCTTTCCCATTTCTTAAAAATTAATCTCCTTTAATCCTTGCAGCACTGTAAGGTTCAAAGATGTTTTACATTATGTACAGGTAGGATTATGGCTTATTTGTTAGTAGAAGAGAAAGATTGATTTTTATTTTTTTTTTCACTGCATCCCTGGTAGTTTTTTCTTTGCTGAAATCCTAGCTGATGCTTTTTTTTCTCTGCTCAACCTGACTCTGCAGAAGAAGGTATAACCCTCAATATGAAAAGTAAATGCCACAAGTCCTCTTGAAAGAAGCAAACTAGCATCACTCTTTCTGTGACAGAGATGTAGCATACTGAATTAAGTTGTGCAAGGTGATCTGCTCTTAACGCTTTCCACTCTCCCCTTAGCTACTGTGTTATCATCTTCAGTTTTTGTTGTTTTAATGGTTTCCCTGGTCTGGAATGAAATGAATTTCAGATCCACAGCAAGACACAAGCTTGTCAATAAATATCCCCTTCCTGCTTTAGGATTTCCTTAAACTCTTAGGTCCACTTGTCAACACAGATCTGTCATATCTTAGACAGTAAATCACTCTAAGGCAAAGCTGAAGAAATTCTCAGCTTGAAGTGCCCCAAAACCTTCTTACAGCAATAGGGACACTGCAAGATGTGCTTTGCCTTGTCTCCCTGGATGATTGAAAATAGAGCTTTGTTGACAAGCCATAGACCAGTTGTTTATTTTAAGAAAGTGGGACGGAATACATTGGTGTGCTACAGAGCAAAGTTATCTAGCAGAAGTAATGAAGGCAATTCTACAATCACACATCTGGGTTTGACTTTACTTTTTTTCTTTTTTTTCTTTTTGTCTTCATCATAGCTGTAAGTCTTTATTAGAACTGTGCTGAAGGTCGGAATCTTTTGTTCATTTCCTCATGTCTTGTCAGCACTAGACAGCACAAAAGACAAGTGAGCATTGAAGTAACAGGTTCTTATAGGTCCAGTGTTTTATTTTGCACAAGAACAACATAATATGTTGCACAACTCTCTGTATATCAAAGAAGTCTTTAAGGATAAAATTCATTTAGCTCCCAGTCACAGCTCAGCTAAGTCCCATTTGTAGAATATGATGGGACCACGAGTTTTAAGAGTTGAGGGAGTTCTGTCTAGGTTCTAAAGTGATTGTAAGCTGTGGGTGTGACGAGAACAGGGAGCAGAAGCTGGATGCTTCAAAATTGGAAAAGTCACAAATAGAAAGCCTGGTGCAACACTGAAGATTTGCAGAATTTACACAATTAATATGGTAAATTGAGAATTATGAACATGAGAAAAGAGTAAGTAGTACAAAAATAAACCTTTCAGCGGTTCAGTCTGGGAAGACTTCTGGCACGATTCAGTGACTAGTGATTAATAAAAAAGGAAGAGAGAGAGAAAGAAAGGAAATCTAATTAAAGAAACAAACAAACATAAAACCACAAAACAACAGCAAACAAACAGTAAATAAATTCAATAAATAAGCAAAAAATGTATGGCCATGCAGAAGAGCATGATGACAGACTCGGATGTCTGGGATGAGGCTTCTCCATCTAGAATGAGGATTTAATGAAATCTGATATAACCAGACACTGAGTTTGACAATGGGGTATACTAAGATTAGGACATAGTTGCAGAGGTCTCAGCTGTTCTGAGTCTCTCTTTATATAGCATCTGGAGTTCACAAAAACAGTCTGTGTAAAACAAAAGCATCTGCAGAATGAAGTGAAGGTTGTAAGCTGGGTTGAGCCAGAGTACTTGTGGCTTGTGCACTGGGAGCCTCCAAATAGATCAGCCTAGTGCTGTGGGTGATCTAAATGTTGTGAAACTTAGTTCCTGGTGCCCTGTTTTTAGCCTGAGTCTGCTAAGATGCCCCACAAAGCCACTATTGACACCAATGCCAGCCCAACACTAAAGTTTACAAGAAGGAGCGGAAGGGACAGAGGCCAGTTACCTAAGCAGTAGCCACAAATATGAAAGATGGGGATTTCAGACTCCTAAAGGAAACTGGTGGAACATTCTTTTCCTTTCTGAAGAATTCCCATTGGTCAGGTGTGAGGTAAGCTTCTGTTCTGGCTATTAGCAAGTTCATGCCTTCAGTACCTTACTCCTAAAGACTTTCATGCCAGCTTTGTAAAGTTGAACGATTCTGCTTTGTAACTGTGAGCAAGTGTGTTGTCCATGAAACAAACCAGTCTTAAATGCACAGAATGCTTTTCCTGTCAATAGTTTTTATCCTTCTTGTACAGCAATCAAAGACCAAGATGATCATTCTGTCTTTGGTGAGACTGCCAAGATCGAGGCACCCAGTTAGCATCTGCAGCATTTAGATTTTTACTGTGGAGACTCTTGCCTAACTAGGATCTGGTCTGAATGAAGCCAACTCCAGCTAAAGCTGTGAGGTTTTATATCTTTTGCCTGTTCTCCTGAGCCATCCAATTTCACTTTACACATCATTTCAAATAAAGAACCTTTAAGTTGGAAATGTACAGTGAGCCAGAGGGACCCACGCAGCAAGGTTTTACAGGGGTGAGACAGCTGTGCCACTTCAAAAAGGAGGAACAGAAAGTGTTGCTTCTCACTCTTCCCCAACCTTTTCTAGGCTGCCACCTTCTTTCCCCTGTGTACAGTATCTGCTGTCTGTGTGAGTGTAATTTAGTGCTAATTAAGAAGTGAGTGGGAGCCATAAGCTCATTTCATTTAGAACCTGGAAATGTCCTCCTGGGAGCTCAGAGAGGATACCGGCTGCTTTCTTGCCACAAAAGCTTCTCCACCCCACTGCTGTAATTCTAACCACCAAGCTCCAGATCTCAAAATTCAACGCCAGCTCAGATTTACGGAGCATTAAGCGACTGAATTAAATGCTCAGCATTGACTCGGCGTCAGCCTGACTGAGTAAAGGATTTCACGGGCTGGGGTGCTCTACAAGGCCATAATTTATAACATTATGCAGAAGCTGCTCCTCTGAGTTTTATTTTGGCTTGCCACAATTTCTTTTTATTAAGGCCCCAACAGTATTTGTTGTTTTTCTGTTTGCTTTGATGTGGGAGTTTTAGATTAAATCTAAATAAATAAATGAGGTTTAAAATTAAATTAGGTTTCATTTGCATGAGTTGGGGAGTGAAGTGCATCTTTCTTTCACCATATAAAGCCTAACAGACCCATTACCCATCACAGAGCCCTCAGATGCTACTGAAGAAAAATGACATTTCCCTTTGTGTAGAAAATACTTAAAAGTCCCAAGAATAGATTTATAGGAATATTTTAACCTTTTCTTTGATCCTTGAAATGTCATTGTTCTGTAGGCTACATTGCAAAACGTGACCTTTTATAGGAACCATGGGATGGATTTGATCTTTGGAAGACGTTTTAGAGATAATGCACTACAGGGTGCAAAGAACGTTCACTCTTGAAAAGGAGCTGAAAATGGTTTTGTCTGTGGATATTTGTGTTGTGATATATACCTGGAGGACAAAAGGGTTGTTTATGGCGAGGCTTGTACTCCAGGGACAACAATGAAGAAAATAGTAAGAGAACATGGCATCTTTTGTTTTAATGCACAACAGTTTAATTTCCATTACATTTAAAAGGAAAAAATTAAGTAGCAGAAACTGTTCACATGGGAGATGCTTGTAAATGAACATGTTTGAAATGTAACTGTTTTTTATAAGCACTAGCTTGTTTCCTTCTCAGAGTGCACCTTGAGTTCTTGAAAGGCAAAACACAAATCTGAGCAGTTCAGGAAGGAAAAGAGATGACTCTTTGTTTTAGATTGGCATTTGATCTGGTGGAGTCCCCTTTCAGGATTCTGCGGCCCATCTCTCTCAAGTCCTTTCCCTCGCTGTCTTACACTTGGCATTCTCCATGCCACCCACAGTATGAATTCCTCAGCAAGAGATCTTGGCGTGGAAACACCTGACCTGTTTTGATGTTTTCATGATGACTGCAAAAGCCTTGTGAGCCAAAGCAGAGGCGAGGCTGTGGGCTCACACTGTGCGAGTGCTGTCGCTTTGTTTTGCTGGTTGGTGGCTGTGAAAGATGCTGCAGTTCCTATCATCAAATATTGTAAGGTTGTACCTAATGCTGTAGCTCTTGTGTGTGAAGAATTTTCACCAAAATCTGTTGTTGATGGCAAAATGTACTAGGATTTCCCCAGAATGTAAGGTATATCATGTCTGTCCCAGCAGAGCTTGCAGTCCTGGTAGAGGGGAAACCTATTCAGTGAGAATGCAGTAAGGAAGGTGGTGGGTGAAAGGGCAAAGATCATAGGTTGTCTCTTATTCATTGATTATCCAAGGTTTAGCATGAAGTAGAGGGCAAAAGCACCAAATGAATTCTGAGCCACATCAGTATTCAAAGAGGTCCTGGCACTGGATCATCAGGCTTCTGAGCTGCCTGCCCCCCTGGTGAGACTGTGCTGGATCACAGTCACTCTGGAGCTTGGGATTCAGTCATAAAGTTAAGATTTTACAAGTACCCTAAAAAGTCAGAGTGTAGAAGACTGAAGGGTAAGAAACTGATGCTGGCCTGGAGGAGATGAGGTTCTGAATGGCAACAACCCTGTGTTGCAGAGACTAGGAAGGAACCATGGTGTGGCACAGACAGTCCTCAGGGCCTTTCAGGGAAGCCATGGAGACCTGAACAGTATTGTCTTCATAGGCACTGGGCCTGAAAGGATTTTATACATACCTAATGTGCCGGAAAAACAATTAGTGTCTGGGAGTCACTGGCCTTTTTCAGTGTGATGTGACTATCAGGAAGTGATGGCTGGTGACATTTTGAATATAGGAGTTGAAATGGGCAAAATAAGGATATCTCAATGGCAGGTTGCATCAGGAAATGCTGCACAGGTACCTGGGTAAAAATACAGCAGATAAGACCCTGTCTTCTCGCTTTCCTCAAATAATTGAGCTGCTACTCTGGTGCTTTACGCAGATTACTTTTTGTGGTGTTGTCCCTCCATTGGACAGGCAGGGCTTAAATGAGTTCTGCACAGGACAGACACTTCCTTTCTTAAGCTGTCTTTTGTCTTCTCTGTGTACCATGTTTGGTCTCTCTGTGCTGCCAGAGATGTGCTAAAAATCAGAAANGTACCTAATGCTGTAGCTCTTGTGTGTGAAGAATTTTCACCAAAATCTGTTGTTGATGGCAAAATGTACTAGGATTTCCCCAGAATGTAAGGTATATCATGTCTGTCCCAGCAGAGCTTGCAGTCCTGGTAGAGGGGAAACCTATTCAGTGAGAATGCAGTAAGGAAGGTGGTGGGTGAAAGGGCAAAGATCATAGGTTGTCTCTTATTCATTGATTATCCAAGGTTTAGCATGAAGTAGAGGGCAAAAGCACCAAATGAATTCTGAGCCACATCAGTATTCAAAGAGGTCCTGGCACTGGATCATCAGGCTTCTGAGCTGCCTGCCCCCCTGGTGAGACTGTGCTGGATCACAGTCACTCTGGAGCTTGGGATTCAGTCATAAAGTTAAGATTTTACAAGTACCCTAAAAAGTCAGAGTGTAGAAGACTGAAGGGTAAGAAACTGATGCTGGCCTGGAGGAGATGAGGTTCTGAATGGCAACAACCCTGTGTTGCAGAGACTAGGAAGGAACCATGGTGTGGCACAGACAGTCCTCAGGGCCTTTCAGGGAAGCCATGGAGACCTGAACAGTATTGTCTTCATAGGCACTGGGCCTGAAAGGATTTTATACATACCTAATGTGCCGGAAAAACAATTAGTGTCTGGGAGTCACTGGCCTTTTTCAGTGTGATGTGACTATCAGGAAGTGATGGCTGGTGACATTTTGAATATAGGAGTTGAAATGGGCAAAATAAGGATATCTCAATGGCAGGTTGCATCAGGAAATGCTGCACAGGTACCTGGGTAAAAATACAGCAGATAAGACCCTGTCTTCTCGCTTTCCTCAAATAATTGAGCTGCTACTCTGGTGCTTTACGCAGATTACTTTTTGTGGTGTTGTCCCTCCATTGGACAGGCAGGGCTTAAATGAGTTCTGCACAGGACAGACACTTCCTTTCTTAAGCTGTCTTTTGTCTTCTCTGTGTACCATGTTTGGTCTCTCTGTGCTGCCAGAGATGTGCTAAAAATCAGAAATGTGATAAGATGTTATGTGACTTTTTCTCTGAATCTATGACAGTAGTGGTGAAACACTTGAAGTGTAACATAGTCAACCCCAAAATGCTTTGAACAGCCGAGAGAGACTTCCAGATGAGCGTGGGAATGTTTCACTTGTATTGCAAGAAAAAGGTGATTATGTATAAACCCCCTGTTGTCAAGTGAGCCATCAACAATATTGATGTGATGTGTAGCACATAGTTGCATTTTTCACTCTGTTAGAAGTCATAAGATTATCAGAAAAATATTATAGGTTTTATATGTTTTATGCAGTGTGACTTGTACGATGCTGTGAAATCAGAAAGAAGATTTTGTTGTCTAGGGAAACAACCAAATCTGTGATAATCCAAGCATGTAGTTACTCATAAGAAACTATTGCATCTAAAAACTCTCTGACAAAGGTGAATTTATCTCCAGATGGATTTAGGGTCATTTGCTTTGCCTTCCTCTGGTACGTCACATAACCCTGTCTGCAGGATGGTGCATTTACCTGTAATAAAGAGTGGGTGAGGAACAGGGAAGGCAGTGATGTCTTTCAAATCATCAAGTGTTCTTGCCCTTGGAGAAAACAACTTCAGTTCTAGGTATTTAGTGAGACTATACTTTAAGTCATGATTTGAATACATGGGACACCATACTGCATTGTGAATTCAGGCCCTCTGCCCCAGTGCCTAGGAAGCATCTCTGAGTTAGCTCTCTGAAACAATAACCAAAAATGAAGGGTTACTGGACTTATCCTCTACACCTTAATCACAGGATCATAGAATGGCTTAGGCTGGAAGGGGCCTTACAGGTCATCTAATCCAACCTCCCTGCCATGTCAGGAGGGCATATGGGCAGGTACACCTCTCAACTAGACCAGGTTGCTCAAGGCCTCATCCAACCTGGGCTTGAACACCGCCATGGAGGGGGCATCCACAACCCCTCTCATCAATCTATTCCAGAGTCTCACTGCCCTTGTACTGAAGATTTTTTTCCTAGGATCCAATCTAAACCTATTTTCCCTCAGTTTAAAACTATTTCCACTCATCCTGTCACTGGACACTCTTGTGAAGAGTCCCTCTCCAGCCTTCCTGTAGGATCCCTTCAGCTATTGGAAGGCAGTTAAAGTCCTCCCAGAGTCTTCTCCAGGATGAACAATTCCATCTCCCTCAGCCTATCCTCATAGCAGAGGTGCTTCAGCCCCTGGATCATCTTTGTGGCTCTCCCCTGGACTCTTTCCAGCAGATCTATGCCCCTCTTATGGTGGGGACACCAGAACTGGATGCAGTATTCGATCTGGAGTCTCACAAGAGCAGAGTAAAGGGGGAGAATCATGTCTCCCGATCTGCTGGCCACACTCCTCTTGGTGCATCCTAGGATGCTGTTGGTCTTCTAAGACACATGAGCCCACTGCCGGCTCATGTTGAGCTTCTCATCAATCAACACCCCCAAGTCCTCCTCTTCAGGGCTACTCTCAACCCACTCTGTACCCAGTCTGTAACTGGCACAATCCCAGTGAGATTCAAAGTGAGAGGAAGCACTGGACAGAATCCAGAACAGAAATACAGAATTAAGTTTCAAGTAGATATTAACTCGGTTTGTTATTTTCCTCATTTCCCCAAAAGACGGAGAGTCATCAAAAAAAATAGACACTCTGAAGATTCAAGCAGGCAATGAAAGTCTACAGCAGAGCTCCTTCAGAAACACTGCACCTGTTTTTCTTCTCGGTTGTGTAATACAAATAATTGCCTTTGTTCTGTAATACGGTAAAATTGATTTATCCTCTCCTTAAATCTCATTTAGTTGGTACTCTCAAGGTGATCTGCAGTCCAAGGTGTGGCAATCCACAGGCCATGGTGTATCGGCCCAAGGTGGTGATCAGACTTGCCTTTGCTGTGGCACATTTTTGAGGCTTTTGCGTGTTAGTTTGTGTTCCCCAATCTACTGCTAGGGGAGGTTTGGGGTGATTCTTCCTCAATATATCTCACTGGCTTCTAGCAATCTGTGTTTTAGGCATTTCCCCAAAGACTCCATCTGAACCATCATGTTTGATAGCCACCGATAGACCTGTCCTCCATGAATTTATCTAGGCGCATGTGGAGCCATTTATACTTTTAACCTCCACAAAAATCCATGGCAGTTTAATTCCACGAGTCAAATGTGTGTCATCTGAAAAATCGTTTCTTTCATTTGTTTTAAACCTGCTGTTTGATCATTTTACTGGCTGCCTCCTAGTTCCTGTGGTATAAAAAATAATGAATAATCATCCCCTATTCAAATCCTATGGGCCATTCATGGTTTTAAAGCTTTTTATCATATTCATCCTCATTCATATCTTTTCCAGGCTGCAGAGATCTAAACTATTTATTTCTTTCTCATCTGGAAGCTGCTTTATACCTATCAACCAACAGCATTGCAATGTCATTGTCATCCTTTTTATTATTTTCTCTAGTTCTATTATGTCCTTTTCAAGGTGGAAAAAATGTAATTGTGCATAGTATTCTAGATGTGCAGTCTCCATTGATTTATACAGTAGCATATTTAGGACTTCTTAATTCTTTCTTGATCGTAGTTCCTTCATGATAGCTACATCTCTGATTTAATTTCACAGCAGAAGAATACAGAGGGATGTAATTGGAAAGCTGTGGTCTATCTGGTGGTGTCAAAAAGAAGCCATGTTCCTCAGAATTGCAGATCTATAGCTCAAATCATGATTTATCTTTCTCTTTGCTACGGTCTCCATCCATCGCCCTTCATTTCACATTCTAATGCGCTCGTTTCTTCAGTGTCGTGAATTGCTCATCTAGAAAGCGTACTAATGGAAGATGTCAGAAATATAGGTGGATTCTGCTTCTCTGTTACTTAGAGAAATTAACTCCTGGATGCCTTGTATCTCTGAGCTGTTTGTTTTCATTTAGGCTGCTGTGCTTTCAAAGAGTTATTGCTTAATAATACCAAGTTGCTCTAAGATAGAAGGCCAAGTGCCTAGAATTTGCTTTATTGTATGAATTTAGTGCAACCCCCATCTCCTCAGTGAAGTCCACTGTCCTCCCTTTTTAAGAGGTACCAAGCAAAGAGTATGAGAAAAAATATATTCCTGAGTTATTCTGTGGCATAAGCCGCATTGCATGAGTGCACTTTCTAGTTCAAGAGTGATTTTGTCATTCCCATCCAAATGTCACTTGGCGTTTGGATGGTTTCAGAGCACTCAAGCTTTGCCAGTCCTCCTACCCACAAAAGGTAATGTTTGAGCTGAATGTTCAAGGAACACAAGTTTTGAATTGTATATTGAATTTCAAAGCTCAGACTTTGTTCTTCATTTTCAAACTGGAAATTGCATCCAGAAACCAAAACTTTTTCCTTCACCTGCCACTTCCTTCCCCACCCCAAACTCCGCATCTGCTGAACTGTTTGATAATCACTTGTGCCACTGTTGTCAACCTGGGAAAACATTATCTCGGTGAATGTCTTCCTAAGATGATACTGTTGGGAACGTGCCATAGAAGGAGAGCGGGAGAGAGGAGCATGGGAGGAGGTGGCTATGTCAGGAGCAGCTCAAGAACTGCTCAGTTGCAGCTAAGAAAACTCCAGCTAACAGAAAGATGAACTTAGGAGACAGAAGGCAAATTCTCCCAAAAGAGCAAGGGGAAAATGCTGCATCTTGGACAATTATTATTATGATTGAGTCCTGTCCTGGAGCTCTTGCAGAAAGTTTTGCCCTAGTTCTGCTGCTCCTGGAAGCCTGGAGTTCCTTTTTATTGTCTCTCATTTCTCTTCTCTCCTCTTCTCTTGTGTTACCTGCCTTCCTCTCATGGCCATTTTCATGGGGTTCCATTTCTCCATCCCCATTCCCAAACAAGCCCCTCTCTTCATTTCATCCCCCTTCCAGTGACTCTGGAGATGCACTGTCTCAAGATGAATTGTAGACTTGTTTTGGTTGCAAGAGACCTTTAAGATTATCAAGTCCAACTGTTAACAGAGCGCTGACAGGTCACCACTGAACCATGTCCCTCAGCACCATGTCTACGTGGCTCTTAAATACCCTAGGCAGCTGTTGCAATGCTTGACAACCCTCTCAGGGAAGAAGTTTTTCCTGATGTCCAGCCTAAACCTCCCCTGACACAACTTGAAGCTGTTTCCTCTTGTCCTATCACTTGTTACTTGGAAGAATGGACCAACCCCCACCTCGCTGCAGCCTCCCTTCAGGTAGTTGTAGAGGGTGGTTGTCGTTCTCCCCTGAGCCTGCTTTTGTCCAGGCTATACAACCCTGGTTCCCTCAGCCACTCCTCAGAAGACTTGTGTTCTAGACCCTATGGCCCATCTCTCTGCAGGGATGCAGTTTGAAACCCACCATACTGACACAGTACTTCCATGCAGAACAGGAACAGGCTGTGGAAAGCATTCACAACTACTTTAAAGTAGATGGAGATACTTGCAGCCAGCCCCTTGACAACTTCTGCGTGGAGGAAGAAGGAGGAAAACCAGGTGCATTAAATTAAGGGCTGAAAGTTCTTTGCATAGGTCTGCTCAAGATTTGCTGTCACTCAGTGCAAAGACATGATGCCTGGCCAGGGATCATGACAGCAGGTCTGCAGGATCTTTTTAGTCCCTGGTGGTATAATGTCACTTGCAGTGCTGAAAGAAAACGTGGCTGGCTGTGTGAGGAGACACGTGCACTTTTTTGTCACCTTGAATACTGTGTTTATTCTATCCTTTTTCTTCCCCTCCAAGTCATCATCGGTGCTGAGGCTCTTAGAGAAACACTTTTTCCAGGTGTTTGGGGAAGTGTTTTGACCCAAGGACCTGTACGTGCTGTGATATAGTATAGCTCTGTGATGCGTGCATTAGAATATCTCCACCGTCTTCACCTCATGAACCCCAAAAGTGTAGCTCTTTACACTTACTTTCTTCCTCTTCCCGTCCCCATGCTGACAGCAATGCACAAGTGATGCATTAGTGATGCATCTGAACTTGAGTTGTGGCTGTCTGAAATTTCAGCCCTTATGAGAGACAACAGACTGTGGAAGCCACAACTTTTTATTGTGCCCTCAGGCTGTTGAGAGTGAATCATAAAAATAGTATGATTCAGTTGTAGCCATACCATTGTTTTTTCTCTGGTGCCATGAGCGTGGAAATGCAGAATTGATATGCTCTGAGTTCTGGTCGCGGGTGCTGCCTGATCTGTAATTCACAGACTGTAATGGCTCATATTTCTAGTGGATCGAATCCCTAGTACACAACTCTTCTTCTCAGGCTGGGCTTAATTCAGGGATGGATGAGAGTGTAAGGACTTTGCTCATCTGTCTCTTATTCAGTTACTTCTTTCCTTGGTGTCCCCTTACTTTTCTAGATCTTTGCTATCAGAACACAGATGGGAACTAATGCAGGAGCATTGGTAAGTCTTTACTGACCTGTCACACAACCATCTCTGACAAAGATACCAGCCAAACGTATTCAGACAGCCCAAGCCACAGGACTTTTTGCTTGTCTTGTTTCAAAATGACTGTCACCTGTGCTTCACCAGTGGGGGCCCCAAGACCAGAACTGTGTATACAAACTGTGTCAGGGTAGAACTGCCTGACACAGGCGCTGAGTAAGATGAAGGACTAGGTCGTTCTAAAGACTTGATTTCCTGGTGTAGCTCAGTTTAGGGTTTATCAGATTGTCAGTCTGTATAGCATGATTCACTCATAAGATGTTAACTCTGTGCCTGGCTCAAAGGCTAACAGTGTGCTTGCCTCAGTCCTTAACCATGATGGCAAACTATCTTCGCTTCCTGTTCCTACTTATAAAATATGTTTTACTTATCAAATTATGGAATTAAACCCTCCATTTCAAACCAGACAAATAGCTGCAAAGATTCTGAGGAAACGTCTATGGGAAAAATTCCATGCACACACCCAACACGGATTTTCTTTATGTGGTTTCTTTTTTGTTTCTCCCCTGCTCCCTTCTCCTTTGTAACTTCTGAGAGCAAGACAATACCTCTGTGGACATGATTGAAAGCAGTGTGCACGTTTTGTCTCGGGTCGCCTCCTGTGCTTTCCACACTCAGTTCTGCATTCTTGTCTTCATACCTGGGCTTACAGGATAATTGTATGAACCTTCTGCTCTGCATCTCCTGCCATGAGTCAGCTTTAGTACAGTTCATTATTTTTGTGACTGTCGGCAAACTAGATGGAGGTCACCTCTTTAGATCTTTTCTTTCTCTCAGTATTGGACATGACAAATAAATGAAGAACTTTTCTCCAGAAAGTTTACAGAAGTCTGGAGGAAGATTGATGCTCTGCAAGGTGATGATTTGCATGACTGCACTGGCTACAGGGCCCATTGTTTGCCTCTTTTTAGGTGCTGGTGTATGGGGCAGGATTTGCTCACAGTACCTGTGGGAGCGGGTCTTCATGGAGAGTTGTTATGGAGTGGGGGCATGTGAAATGAAGCAGGAGGTAGAGCGAAAGGAGAGAAGAGCTTCAGAGTAAACAAAAGCTGAGGGTACTAATGACATTAGCAAGTCTTCAGCACATGGTTTTGTTCAGCAAGCTCTTGCTTACCAGGACTCCATCATTTCCCTGAAGTTGCACGGCTAGAGAGCAAGGGTACGACCATGAAGACCTTGACAGCCATGTAACTGATGGGAGAGGTAGAATCGTTTGCCTGCTGTCCACTGTTTTCAAAATGTCATTAAAGAACTTTCATTTTTCTTTCACATTTCATGTTTCTTGCCATTTCTGCTGCTTCTTTACAAAGAAATAACTGACAAAATCCCATTTTTTATCAAAGTCTCTACAAAATAATCTGTGAGTTTCTTGACAGTGTTAGGTTTACAGTTGGACTCAATGATCTTAAAGGTCTTTCCCAACATAAATGATTCAGTGATTCTATGATTCTGTGTTACAGTGCATAGTTCATACTGCTCCCACTCCTTAATGCCCAATTTTTTTGTTGGGTCTTACATCATTCCTTTCAAAGACATCCTGAGGATGAAATCTAATGGCTGGCTCTTTCTAAAAGATTGCTGTAAGCTTGGCAAGACCTCAGCTCATGGAGCAGAATAGTACATCAGTGTAACGCAATGTCTGGGCAGTACTTACAGGGCAAGCAATTAAACTACAACAACAGTGACCCCTGAAAAGCAGTGTCCTGGTGTACAGTAATTTTTTTCATGTTAAAGGTTTATATTGCTTCCTCAGGAACTGGTTTGGGAGTTTTTTCACATTATAGTCTGGATGTAATTGGTGGATGTTGCAGATTTATTCCTTCAACAGGTCAAATAACCAGTATATTTCATTGCTAAGCTGAGCAGGGCTTTTATTTTCTGAAATTATATTTCTATCAAATATTCATGTGTCTATTTCATGGACCACAGAGGATATGGACTGTTTGGTGCTTGCAGTAAGTCGGTTTACCCAATGGGTAACGGTTGTCACCAGTGGAGAAGTGGTTTGAGTGTGGGCATTAGTTTTACATTCATCTAGCCGTGGCTTTTCCTACCCTGGGATGAAAATGCATTCGGAAATGTCTCAGCAGATAGCTTGGAAGCCTTTAGTATTGCAGCAGTCTGGGGTCCTGCAGCAGTGCCTTGATTTGCTGTGTTTTCAAAGAGTTGTAGGCTTCTGGTGTGAGCAGTTTATACTGAACTTGATAATGTATGTCCTACCATGGATAGCAGCAGAGGGTACAGGAACATAGTGGAAGAGAAGGTATCCTCTAGTACAATGTTAAGGGTGCAAGGGGAAGCGTGCAAAAGTAAGAATATGTATATCCTCGTTTTTTGCAGAGAAAGCCTATCTGCTTTTTGCTGCATTTGCATTACAATATTATATTTAATAATAATCTGACAATAGCTCTTAAATAATACACTGTAATGGAGTATGATAATTTGTATGCAAGTATAGAAACATTTGTAGGATTTTAATTTTCTTGCTCTAGGTTTCCCTGTTTCCGTTATCCCAGTATGTCTGAATTAGACCTCTTCGGCATGTTCTCAGTAAATCATTTACACCTCTAATTTTGCAAGTAACCTTATTAGGCATGTTCTTTCCTGGAGTTGAGGCATCTAGCAATGAACCTGATTTGACCATTTGTACATATATCAAATGCAGTATGCAGTACTCCTCAGCTGTAAATCGGGGACTAAGGTCAATAAATAGGGATCCAAATTATCTGCAAACATGGATTAACTCTTTCTGTGATTCAACTTTCCCTCTTCCCCCAGGCAGATAAAGTTCATCTGTGGTCTTTTAAAGTTAGTCTGCTTATACTAAAATTTAAATGATGTTCTATAACTGCAGTTACTTTTCATATATAGTTGAGCTTGGCAACATTTTTTACGTTCTTAAGTATGTTTGGGAGAGGGATGAGAGGAAGTTACTTAACCATTTGCTCATTTTAACCCACATGTTCTAGTAATACGTAGTGAGGAAGCGGTGGGGGAGATATCAACAGAAATCCTCTTGATCGCATCCTACCCATCAATGACTCTAGCTTATGAGCTCATGGAGAAAACGGGAGAGGCAGATCCAAGTCCATCCTTTCAGGTGAGAGGCTTTCCATCCCTTAAGAAAGCACCTTTTCCAACAAGCTGGGGAGTGTTTTGAGGCCAATGACCTTAAGTCGTGCTTCTTGCAGTCTTGTGTGAAGGTACTGATAGAAATCCTGACCCTGATGGTGTGAATGCTGAGCTGTCAGGGAGGGTGATTTAATTCCACTTCTCACTCCACTGGTTAATTATTTTTGCATAGAAGAAAACTTTAAAAGAAGTCCATCCTAAAATGCAGAATAGCCTAATTATATAGTATTCACAAGCAATTTGGAGATAAAAATTTGAATCTTTAGGGCCATTAAGTCTAGTTTTCTTCTATCCTCAGTGAATGCTCTCACCTCTGAGCTATTACATAAAAACTAAATGCACCACCAGTTTTGTGAATTCCACCATTCATTTTCATAACTTTGGTTTTTTTTGTTCTTCTAACAAGCACTGTAAAGGGCATGTTTTATTCTGGATAAACTAGAATGTTTCCTCTTGAGCAGAGCAGTGGTTTCCAGTTGCCTCTTCTCTGTGCTAAATAATTTTAAACTGAACTTGACTTGAAGCAGATCTTTATCCCAGTTTAGTATTTTTCATTAAAAGTCTTATTTCAACACACTTTAGTAGTGGTATTATTATTAGTAATAATAATAGTTTGATTGAATTGGGACCAGTTCTACTGCATGTCGTGACCCAGTGCTTTTCAGTCTGTGATGCCAGAACAGCTGAGAGGCTCTGGATTACTTTGAATTGGTCTGCCAAGTTGGTTAAGACAACTATACTGTATCTGCAACATTTCTGAGAGATCAGGATCTCTGTTAAAAAAACATTCTGGGACCACAGATTGAATTCATGGAAAACCACAGCTCAAATCTGATCCATTGAAGCATGTAGACACCTGCTTAATTTTAAGGAATATGCTGCGTCCAATGGACTTCTGAGTCTCATGGTTTATGAAACATTTTTCTGGACTGAGGTAGAGCACTCAGTGCAGGACAAAATCAACTCTTTAATGAGCTTACCAGAAAACCCCACAGGCATACTCAGCATGTGCTTTTTAAACATGTATAATTGGGTCAAATGAAAACTAATTCCCATTGGAATCAGGCCATGCCCAAGGAACCCTTCCGGGATTATTCTTTGAAATCCTTCAGGCAGAAATGTTTCCGTGCCAATTTTGACTTCAAAACCTTTTGACTGTGGAGCTGTTCAAGAATAGACTAACAAGAATTTTTCTTCTATGAGAATTTTTCCTGTTCTTTGTATCCCTTCCCTGTCATCCTTCTCCCTCTAGCTTTCCTCACTGCCTCTCAGCATACTAGAAAAGGTCAGAAGCAATTTGATCAAATGTCCCAAGAAACAAGTGTCTTTGAAGCGAGTGCAGGCCTGTGGAATTTGAATATGAGAGGTTAATATTTTGAAGAATTGTTAGGCTCTGGAAATAGAGCTTTATAATGAAAAATCACCTTTGAACCTTATATCTGTCTATTTCAGGTTAAAGAAAAATAAGTCTTTTCATTGGGGAAAGAAAAAAAAAAAAGCTTCCTACTGAAGATACTTCTTTCCCCCTTTACTGCCTGAGTAATATATTTGGGCTCTTTTTCATGCCTTGATACATATTATACAGACACTATGAAATCTAGGGAAGAAACAAATGAATTAACAGTCCCAGAGGGCTGTCAAAATGAAAAAAAGTTATAAATGAAAGACAGACTTAGCCTAAATTGATGTGTCTGAATTCGTGAATGAATTGACACATGGCTGTGCTTGTTCTCTGAAGCTGCCGAATCTCTACAACTACTGACCTTGCCTTCCCTCACCAGAACTGCCTGGTCTTTTTTTAATTGATCATGCATAATAGATGCTGTATCACTGTTAAGTGTACATCATCCTTATGTGCAGGTGAGACTTGCAAAGCTCTCTCTCTGTTTGCTTATCGATAGAATCTAGACTTCCCCAGTTCCCGCACACGTGCTAGAGTACGCTTTCTCCTTGATATCCCTGTTGGATTTGTCTACACTGGAGTCAGAGCATCTTCCCTTTTGCTGTAGCTCTTTGAAACGTGCAGGAAGTTAAGCCACAAAGCAGGTAGTTAGCTTTGGAAGTGGAGGGGGAAGCTCACATGTCCCAGTGCTGTACCTTAAATCTGGCAGCAAGGCATTCTGACTTGCTTATGTCTTTCGTTGTCAGGTGTTGGCCATTTCAGTCGTAGCATGATTCCTCCTCTTAACTGAGAGATGCAAGCTGAGAAACCCTCCAGCACTTAGAGATGGGCTTTAACTCCAAGTGTTGCTGCATTTCGTTTTGATCTTGCGTCTCTGACTTCCAAAAGTTCTGCTTTACTTTGAGATCTTTCAGTTGTTCAAGCGCTGACACACGATGTGATACTTCTCACAGAAAATGAGGGAGCACTTGCCAGAGGATGATGTTAGTCCTCTCTGGTATGTGTCCTTTAATGTGTAGTCTCTGCTAAATAGATCTTCTCTGGGATATTTTTCTTTCTTACTGTGAAAACAGAGTTAATCTATTGGGATCAAAGGAAAAATATTTCTCACTTTTTGGAAGGGATGTCTCTCTTTGGTTTAGGACTGCTGTGCAGAACAGCTAGACTTCATCTCTGGCTGAACTCCTGTCTTCACACTCCTGTAGGGATACCTGCAGGCAAGGAGGTTTTAACTTCCAGCCATTGACAGGAGAAGACAGCTAATGTCATAGATCTTCTCTAGCTGTAGCTTCTGTATTTTCCCTTCCTTAGGTAATATATAGTTGTCTCTTTGTCTTTGCTGGACTGTGCCAGCAGGGGACTGATAATGTGCAGCAAAGGGCACAAAGATGATTATACCATTTTTATTTTAAACAGAGTAGTTTAGGCTTTTGGGCTTGTCTGTCTTTTTTGTTTGTTTTGTCAGGTAGGAGAATATTTTAGTGCTTCTGTAAGGGACAATAAGTACTCAAGATGGCAGCTGCAGGGGGTGACTCAGTCACCACTCTCCAAACAACCCCTTGGAGCTGAATTCTGCTGTAGGGGCAGGCTCCTGGTCATGCGGGGAGAGAGGCTTCCTAAGTATGCGTAGCCAAGGGCGGGGATTGGCCTGTGGCATCCAAGCAGGCTGCTTGGAGTGCAAGTCTTGGGATCTGCCCCTCAAGCAGCAGCCCCCGTGTTTGCTGAATTTGTGGGTAAGGTGAACTGTCGTTCAGCCTGATGCATGCTGCTGCTTTGTGAGGGCCCAGAGCTTTAGAGGTTTGCTGCATTTAAACAAATTAACACAGTCATGGTAGCAAATGACTGTGATTTTTCCTAAAGATGAACAAACTGGGGTTCTAATAGGAACCTGCTATTTCTCAGAAATTAAAACTCTGCCTGCATAAATGAGGCTGGGGAGGATCTTTTGTACTCAAACTGGCCTCAGTTCAGGCGCTGCTGAAAGGTCAGTCCTCCAAACCTTTTTTTTTTCTTGTCACAGTGAGTAAGTCTTATCCTAGACAACTAGTAACACCTAAGAAAGAAGATTTTTCTGCTTGTTATCCAGAACAGCTAAACTAGAAGCCAGCCCTGGGAGATCTGTATGTATCTTGTGTAGCACGTGTAGAGTTCATAAGAACAGACCAGAACTGACGACATCTTTATGGAGGAAAAAAAGAAAAGAGGAAATCAATTGATCTTAGTGTCAGAGCTGATCAGATGTACAAAGAAGGAAAGCATTGCCAGGCAATATCTGAGGCTGGATAATTCACATCAAAATACTTCCCGTGTCAGAATCAAAGACTGTCTGTGATAAGAAAATAATTTTCCCCAGTTCAGAGGATATTGAGTACTAAGATTTTTACATCCTCTTAGAAACCTGAAAACAGTCCTTTGTCCCTATCAGTGATAGTTGTTTATTTTTTTTCCACTGGACAAATATTGATTTTTCTTACTGCCAAACTCTGCATTTCTAATGGAGCTTGAAATTAACATGATTTTTTGGTGGTTGTTGTTGTTTACCTCCTTGTTTGCGCACCAACAACCTAAATGATGTTAGCACAGCTTGAGGAAGGACGTTTCTTAAAGTTTTAGTTGAATGCAGCAGGGAAAGCACAATGCATCTTCTTTTTCCAGGCACTACACAAGTAGTGACTGCCACATGGTACCAAGGGCTCGTTTTATGTATCTGTGACAGTGATTGAAAGGCTTGGGAAAGCTTGCTCTTGTTTAAGATATTTTGGATCCAGAGGGCTTTATTAGCCATACTCTGCTGGGACGATGATTTCAGTGTGCTGCGCATACAACCTTGAGGTAGCAGCCTCTGCAGTGTCCTGTAAATCAGCTCCAAGAACTTGTTCCAGTGTTTAGGAGAAACCTTTTGTGAGGTCTGAAAATTGATCAGAGGTATCTTGATTTAGAGAAAGTGGCAATTAAGCTGAGAGAAGAAAAGTGTTCCTAAAACCTTCTAATGTGTCAGAATTCGCTGTCTCTCCTGACCTTATAAATTGGAATGCTGAATTGGGGTGCTACCCTTGTACAAAGCCATAGTTGATACAATAATCCCCTCTTGTCTGGCTGACTTTAGCAGTTTCAACTGTCTATAAATTACAGCATGCACCTTGTACAGTAATTTGAAAATCTAAATGTCTGAGTATTCTTTTGAAACTTTGCAGCTATCCTTTTGTCCCAGTGCCAGTTCCTCGTAATCCTATCAAATACACTTGGAAGAATCCTTGTAGTCAGAGATAATGGTCTTATGATATGGCTGAATTTCCTTGCTGTAAGTATGAATAGATAATAATAGCAACAGATTTCTCCTTCCCTTTGATGTTCACACAACAGGTTAAAAGAAAAAGGAACTTTTAAAGCCCTGCAATTAGAAAAAACTCAAGATAAGATACTCCCGAGTCCATGTACTCAGGACCTTTTGGTAACATGGGTGATTTGAGAGAGCTTTTCACCTCTCCACAGTGAAAAGGCTGTGATTAAATATATCAGCAATTTGTATTGATATGGGCCTAGCCTCATTTTCTTAACCATCTGCCAAGAATAAGATGTGATCTTTGGCAGGAGTTCATGCTCCCGTGTATTGAGAGCAGGAGATGTACACCACAGAACCATTCTGCATCAAACCTGACTGGCAAAGTGTCCTGAATATTAGGTCAGCAATTTTCCATCAAATTGCTATCAGTTACTGTTGATACAGAATGAAGGTGATTAATTAAGTAGAAAGGATTTGGGAAGTTCAGGGTCAAGACTTGAGTAGCTCTTACTCAGTGAGCAAGAGCCTGCTGTCAACATCCTTGTTAGCTATTGCAGCTGCAAATTCTTTTAAAAATAATGTATTAATGTACTCTTCTAGTTAGGAAAGTGACTGAGTGGGAATGTGATGCTGTACGTATTGTATTTATTTTCACTTGCTGACTTACAAATTAAAGCTGTTCACTTTCCAAGTCCAGCAGTGATTTTTCTTTCTGCCAGAGGCACAGGCTTCACCTGGATCTGGAAAAGTCCATCTAAGGCATCTTTGTCACCAGTGAAGATATATGGAGCAGACATAAGGCAGGACACAATGCATGTGTTTTACAAGTGCAGAGCATCCTTGTTGGTGCTGCATTCCAGGCTCAATTCCCTTCCTTCTCTCTTGGCTTTGAGAGATGAAGGGTTGAAAATTCCTGGATGTTGGTCATGTCAGTGGTTTAAAAGGTAAGAAGGGAGAGGGAGCAGACATGGTGGATAAGGACACCACTTCACACTGCTGCCTTTTCTTGATCGTTCCCTTCAGTTTTGTCTATGAGAAGCCCCCAAGGGTGAGGTCGTCCGCCAGGATAGAGTCACTGTCATGTGGAAGTAAAGCCGAGAGATTGTACTTTAGGACAGAGAGTTTAGAGAAGCTCATTTGGGGAAAAGTCAGCAGTCTTCCATCAGTGAGATAAAGGTGTTAATGAAGCAGCACCTTTCTTCAGTCAGGTTTATTGCAAGCCAGGGTTAAAAACCTTTTTTCAAGGTTTTATGCATCTCTTGGCTCTAATGCTGTGGGGCTTGACTCAGCAGCATTCAGTGACGTTCCCTGCACTGTATTTTACTCCATTTCTGCTTTTAAGATTGAAATGTCGTATTAGATTAAGAGCTCTACAGATGTCAACAGCATGAAAGGCTTCCCTTTCACTTCAGCAGGAGTCGGGACTGCGGTATTGTGCTGCTGAGGGCATCTGATGGAGTTTTGCTAATAAGATCTGATTTCATGAGGTTTGCATCCTATTAAGGCAAGTAGGGATCAGGCCTGTGAGCATCACGGAAAAGTGAAAACCAAATAGAAAGGCTCTTATAAATATTAATAGACTATGAAACAATACAAGGCGAAAGCAGTGATTAGGTGGCGGGGTAAGCCACTGCTGTCTGGTGTAGCACATCTACCACCCTTTCACCTTGCTTCCCCTGCCATCTGTCTGTGGCCTGTCACTCAAAAGCCCTGGTAGGTTTGGAGATGAGTCTTGGCAGTCTGATAGCTTCCTGGGACCAGTTTCAGCTCTGCAGCTCGCAGCCTCTGTGTAGATAAGAGTACAGCTGAAGTATCTGATCCCTGTGCTGCACCAGTTGTCAGTCTTCCCTAGCAGCTTTGCCCAGGTGCAAGCCAAGATCAGCTCTACAAAGAGTTGTTTATAAAAGTAGCTTGGCATATCCTTAACAATCCCCTTCATGGGTGAGATCTCAGCCATGTCAATGATCTATATATGCATCTGTAACCAGAGTGTAAAACATTAGCTGGTAAAGCTCCTATATTTCCCTGCGGTTCTGGGACTGGCTCATGGCCATGGCTCTAGTTCCCTCCTTATAGATTGCTTCCTCTGCTGTAGGTCAGGAAACTTCTGGCTGTGCTTTGCATGATCTGTCCTGGGATGCACCAGCTTTGGTGTGTTCCTGCAGTACTTTCACACAGGATTAAGTTCATGCCTGACTGTTAATATCTGTTGTAAGTTTTCCCTTCTTACCTGCCTAGCAAAGAATTCCCCTCCCTTGTGCATCTTTAGCTTTTGAAACGATACGCAAACATGAACCATCCCAGCATCTCACAGCAGGCCTGCCCTTAGCCCCATTTTATGGACTGAGAAGCAGAAGCAAAGGGAATTTACGGCCACAGACAGGTTGACCAAGTTGGAATTCAGTCTTTTACTTCTGTCAGCGTGCTCCCATGGGCAGCCCTTCGGCAGACCCTGCCCAGTTGCCACTGCCAGGGCAGGCACTCCTGTTTCTTCATGCAGCACGTGCAAATTGCCAGACCCCCAGGCTACAGGAATTAGTGACATGTACTGACCTTCCAATTTGTTTGCATTTCATTTCTTACAGTGCTCATCTCTCTGCAGAAGTGTTTGAAAATTCCCAAGGCATTGATTATCTTTCTTTACACACATTTCTTTATCAATTGAATTATTTAGTAAAGAGGTATGTTCATATTTTATTGATATAATTTGAGGCATAACCTTACTCCTTTTCCCTTAGCATTTGTTTAAAGAAAACAACATTTCCTTCTGGGTTGCTTTGGTCTGTTTTCCTTTCATTCATCCCCAAACCTCTTAAGCATTTTATTGCCTTTTTGTGGGAGTAAACTGAGTCATGGAGGTTAAGCAGTTTGCTGCTGTTCACAGAAGGGAGAAGCATCCTGTAGGTATCCTGCCTGCTCGGCCAGTGCCAGCCACACTGAAACGGTGTCAGGCAACACGGGGGCCAGTAGCGCTGGCCTTACATTTGTAAGCAGACTGTCTGTGGTGGAGGGTTTTTTTAAGTAGGCCCTATCTAAAGGGATATTTTCAATTGCTCAGGAATGGTTTCATGGCTTGAATTAAT
Source organism: Chloroceryle aenea (assembly GCA_013399075.1). Classification (NCBI taxonomy): domain Eukaryota; kingdom Metazoa; phylum Chordata; class Aves; order Coraciiformes; family Cerylidae; genus Chloroceryle; species Chloroceryle aenea. Next base: position 176,953 of record VWZY01007081.1, read on the forward strand.
TTTCTTGCTTCACCGATTTCCTCCATCATCTCTGCTGTTACTTTTAGTTGCTTTCTGCCTCAGTTTTCCACCTGTTAACTGGGGCTAGCTGTCAGCTTATATCCCAGCAAAGGTGGATACAACAGCACCTAAAAGGGTTCTGACAGCATCAGAACATCTCACCCTAAAAGGGTGAGAACTGTAGTAGCTGGTAAACCAAGGTAGCCCTCTTCAGGAACATGGCTTTGTATTAATAGTCTAAAGAAAAGCTCCCTGGGAAAATGAGGCCCAGGCAGGTTTGACTGAAGCACCTAAAGCTGGTTAAAGAAGTGAGTAATGGTAACTTAATTAAACTTCTCTCCTCTTTGTTTTTGTGCTCTTTGGTAGAGAAGTGAGAAGCCAAGTTCCACTGCTGTGCTGTCATCTCTGGCCCCTGGTTGGTGCGAGAGGTGTTTTATGCTCGGCCTCTTCAGGGAAAGGCTGCTTGTTTGCATTGTATTTGTGGCATAATTACTAATGGTACAGATCATTTTTATTAGCCAAGCTGTGTGCATTAAAATGATAGATTTTTTGTATTATTAAGAACATCCAAGGGAGTCTCTGCAGCGGCAGGAGAAAGATGATAATTTTTCGTTTAGCTTAAGAGCAGATGGTTACAGAAACATTCTATGTAAATAAATTAAGGAGAAGCCACCCTCACTAATAGTTAAGTAAACAGGTTTGGAAAGCGCCGGCTCAGGACCAGGCTTTTCTGTTATCTTCCTTTCCCACAAGAGCTTCGCTCTGCAGTTCGGCTTACAGCCCCATTATGGATAGGGTGTTAATTAAACCAATTTGCTTTTGGCCCAAAGTCATCTAAACCAACTTGAGTTCTGCTAGAGCAAGACTCTCACAGGCACCTTTCATGAGCACTGGAGAATACTTATCTAGCCTAAGCATCTGGGCTGTGATCAATGTTATTGATAAGCGTTTCCAAATGCCTTTTGTCGTGGTTTCGAGGCAGCAAGTCATCTGAGAGAGGTATTACTAATGTTGTATTTTATAGCTGCATTCTGCGGTCTCCTGTGAGTGCTGTAGTCACAATGCCATGCTGCCCTCAAGAATTTTGACTCAACAAAACAAGTAAATTAGAAGTGGAGAAATGAGAGGTAATTAGGGGAGGCGAGTCATTCTGTAGCACCAGGGTTGCAAATGCTTCAGCCGTGGCAGCTGGAAAAGAATGCAGTGGTTCTTTTCGTACCATCCAAAAGCTAGCCAGAGATGTCAGAAAGAGGCCGTTGTGAAAAGCCTAGTCCTCAATGGGTTCACAAAATCAATAGCTGCAAGAGCCTTGAAAACAAAGAAAGTTACACTTGATGATCTGAGTTAGAATAGGACAGTAGGCTGGTAGGCTGAAAACATGGCTGCACAGGACAGACCCCTCTTCTGTCCTGGCAACCGGACTGATGCAAAAACATTGCCTGGATGACTGACTACTTCTCCAGGATTTGGTGTGCTTGCAAGAGTGTTTGGAGTCTTAGGCACAGCCTCTTGTGCCTTATGTCAGGAGGAGATCCCATGTAGATGAAGTGGTGGTTTGCTTATTTGGTGGAGGCTGGAGCTAAAGGAGAAACACCCTTCTTCCTAGTCTGGGACAGAAACTTGCCTGGGAAGACTTGAGCAGTTTCTAGATTCCAGTGTAGATTTTCTGTCAGGTATGGATGTACATGATACATGTACATAAGGCATGATACAAAGCAGTTAGCATATTGCTCTTACTGATAACTATGCTTGGATATCATACAGCAAAAAAACAGTGACTAATATCCAAAATGTAACACTTTTTAACAGTACCAAAAACACCCACAACAAAACTAGACACCTAAGGACTGATAACAAGAATATCTGGTTTAAGCTGAGAGCTCATTAGTGGCTTGAGGGAAAAGAAGGGTTAGAGTATTTTAGTTAATGAAAGCAATTACTTTACCCTATCAATGTACTGAAAACCAAATGCAGTCCTAGGTTTTATAAGGCAAGCTGTGCCTTTAGGGAGAAGTTACTATACCAGGCTTTGTCAATTCTCTGCACACTACTGAAACACCCACCTGCAAAACAGCTGACATGAGACTGGCATATAGGTAGAGAGAAAGGCTTCTGGGATGGTGGGGACAATGGAGAATCCACTGTATACAGGAGGACTAGAAACGGGTGGCTTGTTTAATCTGGCAATACAGAGGCTGAGAGAAGATAGGCATGTTCTCTCTAAATGCACCAGAGTAGTAAACACCAGGGAGGAAGAGCTGCAGTTTAAAGTAAAAGACACCATTGGCACAAGAGGAAATTGGTATAAATGGCCCATGAATAAATTTAGGCTTCAAATTAAGTTTCTAAGCAAAAGACCAGTAAGATTTTAAATCTCCAAGTAAGAGCACTAGGGCAAATAACCTACCTGTTTCTAAGATGGGATTTGGTTACTTACATAAGAATTAAATAATGTGCTTAGTTAAGCTGCAGCACCTCCACTACTGTACTTGACTGGAGAACTGGATATGGTTATCCTGTGTTTTTATATTTCTATATGGGGCAAGATCAGACTGAAAAAAATCAGTCTCTGTATTTGGTATCTCCAGAGTCAGACACATCATATGTGTAGCCTGTGTACTTCACAATAATTCTTGCTACTTAATTCTTCAGAGAAAAAGAGTTCCTAAGTAAATGGCCAGACCCTCAAAATTCTGAACATAAAGTAAAACTTCTATCTACCTAATCAATTATGATAGGGTCCTAATTTATGAGAGCAGGCTGTTTTCTCAAGGCTTAGGACTGTTTAAAAGTTTGGAAATGCTCTGATGCAGACGTTAACAGCTCTAATGTCAAGATGAAAATTGTCATGTGTGCACAGTGAAAATTTCCTCACCAACCTAAACTGCTGCTGCTGTTTCACCATCCAAAGCTAGTGACAAGCCTGTTCTCAAGCAACATCTATCTTCACTGCATCAGTGATTCTGGAAATTGAGAAGTGATCTGTGTGTGGTCTACCTTTCTCTTGTGTGATAGACTGATCTTTTTTCCTCTCTTACCGTAGCATTTAAACTAAAGTCTGTGTGTCTCAAAGCACCAAACTACTTTAAAAAAGAAGTAGTTTGCAGTGAAGAAAATTCTGTTGTTCACTAAAAGTAACCACACCATGAACTCCATTGACCAGAATAAAATATGTAGGGTTGTGATACATGCCATACACTTCAGTGGATGATGGGCATATGGATTGAAGTGATGTTTATGCCAACAAAAGATTTGTGTCTACAGAAACAACATTCATATAATACAGATTTAGGATTTTAACAGCTGCAGACAGGTAATGCCTTACATTTTTTCTTTAAACCTCCTTGTTAAAAAGTCCTTATCCAAGTGTTGTAGCCCAAGAGTGAAGGTAGAATGTGTAAGGAGGTGGAGTAAAATTTCGAAGCCTTTCAAAACTACCTATTCCTTGGCTTTGTAGCATGTAGGGTAGTTGGGGGTTAAGTGGCTGAGCTGTGAATTTGCAGCCTTTTGCTGTCTGGATTTGCCAAACTGAAGGATTTTTGCTTTGATTAACAGGATAATTAGAGCTGTAGTGTAAGCATAAGCTTCACTGAGCTTTGCAAGTACTCATTTCTTACCTTGACCTCAGAGACTCACCACGGTCCTTAATGCTGTGCAGAGCAGACCCAGGGTGTCTATTTCAAGACCTCCTGTGCACTTAGCCAGTGCCTCTTTCCTGCCCTGCATTAAGCTCCCCTTTGGCAATGGTACAATTTCATAGCTCCTGGGTGTGGGGTTTTTTTCAGGTTGCTGTCAGTCAGCCTAAAAAATTCTCACTGAGGTCATTAATGCGGTGAAGTGTGTGAGCCATGAGGACCAGGGTCAGGAAACTGTGAGCCTCCATGGCACCAGGGGACAGAGGAGACAGGCAGCATTACAATGGGGCTGCCTGGATGCTGTTCCCTTGGGCTGACTTCATGCCAGTCCCATATCTTTGCCCTTCCCTTGCCTCTGCTTCTACTTTCACAGTGGAAATCAGTCCTACCAAGCGAGTCTAACTTGCAATGAAGTCCTCATAGTTAAGCTGCTGACTCCAGAGAAAAACTGAAATCCTCATCAATCACTTTGTGTACATGAGTCTCTCAGTAGGCAGATTTTCTGCTGGCAGCATCCACCATCACTCTTGAATCTTTTTCTGAAGTACCCATTTGGTAGCTCCAACGTATACATGTTGGTGTCTCACATCAGGCATCTGTGCCATTCTGAGTTTTCACACAGAACTTCATAAATAGCAAACTGATCAACCATGATCATGAGCAGGAAAGGTCAGGGGCAGGGGTTACTGGACTTTGCTAGCTAAGTAGGCTTAGACCTGAACTGGGGGTCTCCCAGAAAATTAAATAGGTGGCACAACAAAGCTGTTAGCCTAATCAACCTTAAATCAATCAACATCAAATCAACGCTGATTTTGCTTTTGCAAGTTCTGCAATGTAATTAAACATGAACTTAAGATGCTAAACCCGAAAGCTTACAACTCATGTTGAGATGTCAAAGAAGTGGACACATTCTGAAGTTTGTTGTGACATGCGGCATTTCATCTGGATAGTTACTGCTGTCCTGACTGCTCACAGAGAACTGAGTATCTTGAAAATTTATGGTGTTCTCTGAAATCAGCTTCAGTTTCTAGCCAAATTTTAGTATTTCCATACCTAACCACTGCTTTTCTGTTTTCAACTGTTTCGCGATGGAAAGTTTGGTCTTCCAGAATCTATTATCTCAACGGAAATTAATTCTCAAATAAGCTTAATTTTCCATGGAGACTCTCAGTAAGTTGTAAGTTGTGGGGCAGAAGAGGCAGGTGAAGGTAGAAGCGAGTGGACTCCAGTGCTGCCGGTCTGTGCAGCAGGTCAGTTGCTTTCTTGGCAATCGAGACCAGCTGGACTGAATACCTAGAAGTGCTCCTCCATACACGCCAGCTCTGTCTCGGTGCACTGGCTCCTGGGAAGCTCTGGTATGTAGAATCCAACCGTCATCAGGGCTTGCCATGAGGATAAATTTCCAAGCAGACCATTTTTGGCTCATGCTGTAGCCATCTCTGAAAAGAGCCCTTCTTTCTGTCTTTCCTCCACCTCCCTTTCAGAGACATGACCAATGTTTTCCACAAATGGAGAAGTTTACAGTTCCCCACACATTGCAGTCCCTGCCAGAAATATTGTTTTAGTTGCCACAGCAACAACTTAACGAATTTTTAAAGCCCCTGCCACTGGTCGTGCCTCTGCCCTGTTTGTTCTTCCTCTGCATTTCCCCAGCACTGTGCGAGTCTGCAGAGGCAGTGACTGAGAGCTCTAATAACCCAGTAATGGATCCAATTATGGCCGTTAGTGCTTCTGTTGAGAATACATGAATAAGTAAATCTGTGCATAAGGATGAAAGAGTGTGTTTTTAAAGCTGCCTGAGTGGGAGTGGTGGCCACGTTGCTCTTGCCAAGCCCTGGTGGAGGATGGCAGCTGAGAACTCAGCAGCTGCTCATCTCCCCAACTGAACCACTCAGGCCCACAGGCTTCCCAGGAGTTGTTGTGTGGTCACTAGCTGGTGGACGTTGACTTAAAGGTGTAGCCTCATCTTACAAGTATTTGTTTATGTTTCTTGCAGTTGCACTTCAGGTGCCTCTGTGGGACAGCTGGGTTCTGGGGTGTCTGTTGACAGAGCCTCTCTGTTGATGGCAACCATGCACACAGTAAATAGTGTTCCACTTTCACTAGAAAGTGTCATCATGTCCACATGGTTATGGGGGTTGTGGCTGGGAATGAACTGGGAAGGACAGGAAAAGCGCTAACAAACTTCTGCCGGAAATTTTCTCTTCCAGCAGTGCAGGATGATCCTTGCATCCACTTCACAGCACCAGAAAATCTGTTGCTTCCTCTATCACTTGGTCTTCCTTCCTTCACCATCTACTGCACAGAGGCATCCATCCTCACCCAACTGTCACCCTGCTGACACATATTAGTGGTCTTCTATAATCTGGCAGTTGATCAGACAAGGAAAGGTGCCCTCTTTTGTTCCTGACGTTTTCCTTCTTTGCCTGCCTTTTCCTAGATGATGCTTGGAATGGTAGGAGAATAAATGTATTTTGGTCAGCATATGGCAGATTTTGAGGAGAGGGAGTCCTGAATGTCAGCTGTCCCAGTGTTGGCTCCTCAGATGTCAGAAGAGAGCTGGAAGGACGGGCACCTGAGCAGGAGAGGCTGGCTGCAGAAGACTTTCATCAAACAGTGCCCTGTTCCTTCCCCTTTTTCCCCTGCATATCGGCAGCAGCAAAAGACAGTCACATAGCAAGATTCAGAGAGTGAGCTCACTGGATCCAAAGTCATTTGTAGGTACCAGCTGCTAATGTAGTGCATAACAACCAGGAATCCTTAAACTTGTTATAGTCACGCTTGCCCTTCTCCTGTCATTGTCCATTTGTCCCAAAGCCCCACAGTTGCACAGCTACACTGTCTGGGTTTATTTTTTGTGATGCTTTTGGATTGGAACAAGCTGGCTGCCAAAGACCATGGTGGTAGTTCCCCAAAGTCAGACTTCTATGGTTTATGGAGTAGAGAGGGTGGTGAATCTCTTGAGAAAATTATATCTTATACAATACCTAGTGACCTTGTGAGCCTGTGAGCACAAGGCTGATGATCTATTAGCATTCAGAAGACAAGAAAGAGATGAAAAAGGGAATCAGCATTAGCTTCTTCTGAACTGAAACTACTATCTTCTCATGAGTTGTTGGAGGGCTACTTTGCAAATCAGCCTGTGAGGAGCAGCCTGGGAAAGGCTGTCTATACATCTGTTACTGGATGTAGATGTCCCCTTGAAACCTGAGATTCATTTCTAGACACTACATGCTGGTTCTATACAGCCTTTCTTGCTGAAGTGAGGTCTCATTTTCCCACCCTACAGGGGTTTGCAGTATTAGCCAGCTTTTGTTAACTGCTGGAAATCTGAAATACTAGGGTAGGAATTACAGTTTGGAAGAGTTCCCTGAAAGCAGTTTCTGGAGGTTGAGCCCATTTTACATATAGATCTGCCCATATGATCCAGGTCCCAAGAAAAGTTTAAAGTACTCTGCAAAATAAGATATTCTCTGTCATCTCCCAGACATCAGGGAGGCTGAGAATTAGGGAGGGTTTGTGTCCTCCCTGCCCAGCTGATACCTCCAGGTAGAAGGAGTGGTTCTTTCCCCCCTCACCCACCTGTGTTACAGGAGAGTTCATTTCTGTTCTGCATCATTAATCCGAGTCTCTAATAGAGGTAAAAGACTCTGAACTTGGTCGACAGAGAAGTTAACAACCAGTTTGCTGGAGTCCTAACAGTTGATCACTTAGCCTTGGTGATTAACTGCAGGCAGGGACCAGTTTCTGGGAGATAATTGGGGTCATAAACAATAGCTGTTTAATGGAGACTGTGCCCAAGGAGAGGGACTAAACATATTCAGCTGCAAGAAACTTTCTACCTTTGGACAGCATCCAGGTACTGCCATCAGCCAGCTAGAGTGCAGACAGCCAAGTTCTTGCTGTAGGGGAAGAGAGAGGCTTTTAGTCCTCAGTAGACAGCATCTGTCTGTCCTTAGGATGGCCCCGAGCTGGAAAGATGCTTGAATGCAGCCATAGGAGGCTTGATAAAACTTCTTAAGCAGAAATCTGGAAGGTGCAAAGCTGAGGCCATGTGTCTTTCCATCCATTTCAGAATGAGGACTCGTCATTTAGGAGTGGTGAGTTCTGCAGCCTGGGCTAGGACTGGTGGTGTCAGCTGGAGTTTCCGTGTTGAAGGCATCCAAGAGTTGTAGTGGCCCCTTAAATTGTTCTGGAAGGATGGCAAACAGGATTGCAAATGTCCTGCTGCCGCGGTTTTCTCTTGAGCAGATGAGTGTGTGTGCCCAGCAAGCATGGAATGTATGTGCAGGGTCTCCGTTTGGCCTCTGCTGTAGTGTTATTGGAGAATTAAAATTTCTCTGCCTGGAATTCCTTAATACAGGGTTGGTTTGTTGCTAGGAAAAAAGTCCAGAAAAGCACTGTTAAGAGCTAGGAGGGTATTTAAATAAGAAGGATTTTTATTTGTACTTCCTAAAATAAACCCCAGTTTCTGACTGTTGAGCTCATTAGGAATCCCTGCTGGGCACACAATGTACACAGGGGGTCCTCCAGGCCATGACAAGATGTTTTCTTTCAGTGGAGAGCTTGTTGGAACTGGAAGATAGCTTGATGGGATTTCTGATGCGGCATCAGCCTCTAATTAAATTCATGTCACTCCAGTTGTTCCTGTATGCATCTGATTGTAAACTGAGGGAGGAAAATAAAGGTGCAAATGAGTTTTTGTAATGATTATACTAGCCAAGCTAGAGTGTGGCATGTTGGAATTTAGAGTTTCTGATGGGTTTATCTTTTCAAGAATGGGGGTAGCATGTGCACGCATGTGGATGACAAGCTGAGCTGAGCACCCTAATGTGAAAGCTGGGAAGGAACCTGACATGAAGATCCTGCAGCTCTACCCTAATACTTTAAAGCATCCTTGGATACTCCCTCATTTTTAAAGGAATCAGTTGTTCTGTCCCATTCTTCCCCATGTGTACAGAACTACAGAAGCAAATGAAAGGTGAATTTGTGGAGAAAGATAATGTTGCCCTTGATATCCTGATAGCAAAAGCATGATAGCATTGCCAGGCTGGTCTGCATTCCTGAACCAAGACAGTAAATGTTGTCTTAACATGGAGACCTGAAAAAAAAGCTGCTGTAGGTGTGCAGCTGAATTTTTTCCACTGAGCCCTTTGTTCTGACAGCAAAGTCTGGCTTTGCTTGGCTTTGATTTAAAATGGGTAGGTACCAGAAAAGGGTAGTGATCCCAGAGGGGCCTCAGGTTCTCCAGGCTTTCAGCCTTCCCCAGTGCATCACTACCCCAGTGAGGCATACAAGAGGATTTTAAGCAACTGGTAAAGTGAATGACAAAAGTGTTACCAATATTTCTGATACTGGTCTCACTGCTTGGAATTTGTTTCACCGGGCTGAAACATCTTTGACTTAAGGAAAGTCCTGCTGAAACTGGTGAGAGGTTATTTGACATCCCCTCTCCCAGTGCCACAGAGATGCACTGCAGACTAGAAACTCCTCAAGAGAACTGGAAACAAAGCAGGGAGGGAATTGGGCTTGGCCTGTATGTGCTATGATTCTGGTACCTTATGGTCAACCAGTCTTCTCCCGGCAGTGGCAGGGGATATCCTGAGCTAGAGTCAAGACCAACTCAGGAGAAAGACAAGAGGTGACAGGAGCTCCTCGCTTTCAGATAAAGTGGAGCCTGTTCATCACTGCTTGGCAGTGGGAGAAACCAGGCTTACATAGACCTCCGAAGAGCAGCTGAGAGCATAGGGCTGAGCTGGTGGCTGCACTGAGGTGGCAAGCAGGATTCTCTCTTATTCCAGATATTTCTCCAGCTGTATGAAGCACTATCTCAAAGGGAGACCTAGATAGATATCCCAGCATCTCTGGGAGCCAATCTAGACTTTGGCTCCATGACAGTCCTGCCTCAGTGTCAAAGAAGAAACCCAGTTTACCTGTAGGACTAGGCAGAGCCCTTCAGTAACCCTAGCAAGCTGAGTGTGCGTGGGATCCCTGCTGTGCCGTATTGAAATCTGCCCTGGAAGGAGCAAGAGCATGAATATGGGAGGAAGTGAAGGGAACTGTCACACTCGAGGCTTCACATTCCTAAGCAGCAGCTATTTGTGCTTCTCTGGGAGGAGGTTCGATGTCTCCTTGGGCAGTGCTAGTGCTACCTCTAATTTACACATTCAGGGCCAAGATTTCCAGGTGACCAGCTCACTGGGAGCACAACAGGTAGGACTGGCTGGCTCACTTTGAAGCAACAGAGGCAAGGATACACGAAAGAGGCTTGGGTGTAGAGCTGGGGTGTTATTTTTACACCAGAACAGGTCTAGTCATTTGAGGCATGGAAGGGTCCTGTCCTTCCCCACTCAGCCTGGCTATGGGAGAGGGATGCTCTGTTTGCTCTCAGAGGCAGGATACCTGCCCACTCATGGCTGTGACATTCTCCTCTTGGCAGCTGAGATGGGGAATGAGTTTTTGAGACTACGCCATCGAACACCTACCACCACTGAAATATCAAAGTCCCTATCCAAGCCATTGCTGGCATGCTGAAGCGTGAGCAGGCAAGTGTATTTGTACCTCCCCAGCAAATCCTCAGCTCAGCAATTTCTGTAGCACACAGCTTTTAGTTGAACTGCTGTGTTGTCCTTTGGATGGACAGAAAGAGTACTGGAGAGCCTCTGGGGTGAATTGGTCATTTCTCTGAGTCAAAAAATCTTCACTCAGACCTTAGGTCAGTTAAAATCTGTGGCTTTGCTTTTTAAGCCACCATCCATTGTTTTTATTTTCCTTCAGTTCCTTTATGTACCTTGGAGAGGGGTGGGCTCATAATCAGAATAAATGAAGAATTTCTGGATTTCTCACTGGTGCCAGCCATCCTGCTGGAAAACATCAGCATCCATTGCTCAGCTGCTCCAAGAGTGGGAAGAGGAAATGCCTGAACCTGGGTCCTCCCCTGTTAGCAAGGCAGGATATGTTCCCAACTTTACTAGGAGTATTTTTTGACAAATTCTCAGATATCTCAGATGTAAAATGCTCGAGTGACAATCATGTGTTTGCATAAGGTAGAGAGATTAAGCCTTTAACAGTATGGTGGCAGAATACACCAAATATTCATGGCAGTTGATGAATGAGCAGAGCAGACTTACGATGTCTGATGTTGGCAGCTTGGAGCACCTTCCTGCTGATTACATGTGACTGTCTTTCACTCCCATGCCCCTTCCCAAACTGCTGCTGCGACCAAACTTAAGACACTTTTTGATAAATTGTGAGTTAGCAACATTGTCGTGGGAAGGACTTCTAGCCTCACTGGGCAGAGGAGGATTAGCTGAGTCTGCCTTTGTTTAAAATCCACTGGGTAGCACTAGAGCATGGAAGAAAAGTCATTTCTTACATAAGCTTGGATTATGTTATTTACTCTCCATTGTTTGTGAGGGCCTCATAGAACCGTGAAAATGACCTTTATTTCTCTATGGATTTTGTCCTTTATCATTTTACAAATATTGATTTGTTTTTTTTCTCCTGTGTCTTTATCGGAGCTGAATTAACAAGGCTGTTTAACAAAAGCCTCTGATTCATTTGGGGTCTTTTTGTGCCAGGTACTATCACAAGCAGCTGAAGGCAGCTCAGTGAAGAATGTGCAACCACTGTTACAGAAGTGACAACGGAGGTGATGAGTCCTGACAAGAACTGAGCTAGCATGGGTCAAAGAGCAGGCTTAAAATGATGGTCTCTTCAGCCTGGACACAAATGCTAGGATGGTTTGTTTGTAAGGAATAAAATTTTATGTCTGAAGACTCTCCTCCTCAGACCATTAAAGCTTGAGGCCACTGAAAATTGTTTAGTCTACTGGAGTATTCCAGTTCCACCCACAGATCCACAGTTGAGATCAGGAGCCCATATTCAAGGCAGGAGGCGATCCCTGCCCTTGTGATCCAGAATCTCAGTGTTGTGACGAGACTCCAATAGGAAAAGGAGCCATTGGTGCAGCTTTATGTGCTCTTTCTTGCCAGACTTTTAAGCAAGCCTCTTGTCTGATTCAAGAGCTTGCAGGTGGAGCAGAGAGGGAAAATGAAAGGCAGACAGTGACATAAAGTTCAAAGAAACCAAGTCTGGTTTGTTTGATGGCCACTTTTGATGCTTTTAACACAAGTGAGAGGGAAGGTCTAGCCCAGCTGATAGCTGTCCCTTGCTGCTCGTACTTGCCATAATGCACCGTTGCAGTTTCTAGTGCAGGATGCAGAAGTTGGCAAGGGTAGGGAGAAAGCAGCTACCATGCACTGTTTTCTGGGGCAAGGTGAAATCTCATACCTTCTGAGATTCTGTCGGTGGCCTTGAGATATTCTACAGGATTTTAGTGACTTCCCTGGCCAGTAGCAAAAGCCTGACTTCTGCATATATTCCTCATTGAGGAGAAGAGATATTGAGATGGAGATAGAAGTGGTATGTCAAGATTTCTTCCTGAATGGGCAACATCACATCTAGCTTTGCTCTAGAAGTCTGCGATGGGCCCTTCTTTCCTACAGACTATACACTGTGGTGGGAGATGACATTTGCTTCAAATGAGACAAGGGTCTCCTTAAACCAGCTGTTGTACAAGTCTATCAAAAAGGGCAGGTCCTCCTCCTTAAGAACTTAGTTATCTATATCAGAGGACAGCAAGCCTTTGAGGACTTTGTCCCAGTGTGCACCGCTTTCTCTGAGATGAGAGGTGAAGCATGCCAGTGAGAGCCGGGAGATTTTCTCTACGAAGCTCTGTGAGGCAAATCAGTTAGTGCTCATTAGTTTCACCTCTGCAAAGGGTGGTCTCCTGCCTGCCAGCCTGCTCTGCTGCAGGCCACGTGTGCTGTCTGGACAGTCACACTCCCCATGGTTGAAACAGACCATTAAGGTGGAGAGGAAGCTGAGGAGATGCAGATGTTACCCAGTAGGTCGGCAGTAATGCTGAGAACTGAGCTGAGTCTCCAGGCTCCTACCCAATCCCCATCATTTCTAGTAGATGGACGATGCTGTCTGGTCTGCAATTCACTTTTGTTTTTCTAGAGCAGAAGGATCATTACCTCTTAGCTGTTGGCCATCCTGGGCTTCAGTGTCATTAGAGACCATGTCTGTGCTACCAGAGTAGCTGTAAACCCAGAGGGGAAATAAGGAATGAAGAATTAAAAGGGTCTCAGAGTATCCTGATTGAAGGGGACTCTGGCTGTCCCTTACAGGCTGTTACAGCTCTGCGAGAGAGACATTTCTTAATCAAAAAAATAGTCATCTTCTGCAGGAGGGCAAAGCAAAGGAACTGGTTTGGTCTTTTTTTTCCCCAAGAATAAGAAACACGTTTTGGGGCAGATCTTGGCTCTGGTCTTGGAAGGACTTGGGAAGTTGAGAGGATAAGTTTCTATTCCTCCCCCAGTTGATACCTCTTTCTGCATAAGTGAAACGGTTCAACATACAGTGAGAATGGCATTCAGCTGCTGCTTGGGCCGTTTACCTGCTCTGTGTGAGGCTGGGGAGTGTCCTTGGGCTGTCTCAAAGCTAGCCAAGTGCTTTAACTACCAGGTTATTAGCTACTTTGAGGCCGATCTCCCTGAATTCCTCTTTTCAGTGGAAATTTCAACAATACCACCATGTCTTTACATCCAGTTTCTATTTTGGTGGCATGATGCTTCTCAACAAAAAGAGTCAGAAAATTCTCAACCAACTCTCTAAGCGTCAAGCTTCCAGAGTCAGGGCTTCAGCTGCTCCTCCCCAAATCTCAGCTGAGGAGGACAAGCCACTCTGTATCACTGTTGGCTTACTTCTCTCTCTATCACTGTTCGTTTACTCTCCGGAACTCTGTCTCCCAGTGCTTCAAGGTAGATGCTTCAGCAGTTAATATTGCTCCTGGGGCATGGGCAAGGAGCAATTAAAGCTCATTGTGCCAGCGAAGAGCCCTGGGGTGAGCCAGGCTGTTGGCAACAGCTACCCCCTATTTTGCTGTGTGCAGCAGCTTCTCGAGCAATGCTGTTGCAGAGAGAGGCGAGTGGTTCTTGCTGATTGCACGATTGAAGTTTAAAACTGAAGGGCTAAACTCAATATGGCATTTCTAGGCTTTTTGCTGGTGGCAACCATCTTGTTCTGTAGCATTCAGCACCTGGGGAGAGCAGGGCTGGAGACAGCACAGCTGCTGAGCCTGTGAAGCTGTTTTCAACCAGCTGCAGCATGGGACTGATGGCTTGAGCAAAAATCAAGTGTTTAAACAACAAAAACTTTCTAGTGCTCCCTTTAAGGCTTTGCTTGTGACACTGCAGGATCTAGATCTTTGATCCTAAAATGACACAGCAGTTCCTTCATCTGAGACACGAATGCTTGCTCCAGCTGTGCCCCATGAGGATCAGCTAAGCCCTCTCCAGCTGCAGGCAGGAGGCTTGGAAGAATGTGGTGTTGGATATTCCCTGGAGAATAGTCCTGCTAGATGCTGTACAGTGAGATTTGATTTGTGCCCAGCAGACAGAGTGGTCTCTGCTGGCTTCAGCTGCTCATACTAGAAGAGGAGTGTATCGGCCATATAGGAAGTCTCAGCTACAGGAGGAAGTTTCAGGCTGGTGTGCGAGCGGTGGGGGCAAGCTTTTCTCTTGCCTTTGTGACTTGTCTGGAAACTGGAAATCTCTCTGGAGATAAATTGAAGTTCTATTGGCATCTCTACTGAGAATGTCAACAAGAATCTGTCAGTGCCAGTCATGATGATGCAAACACAATTTTCTCGTTTAAAGCACCACACTAACTGTACCTAATTAACCTTTGTGACAGCACAGCAATGCAAGGAAATAGGGATCATTAACTTCAGCTTCACTTCACAGAAGGGAAAGAGAGGCAGCAGTGCCAGCCCCATGCGTTTCAAATTGAGGTAGGCTTGGAAAAACCACAAGGTTAAAAATAACAATAATCCATTTGGCGTTCTCAGAGCTTTAAGAGTGCACTTGAATCAAATTTCCAGGTTTTTCTCCAAGAAACATCAGGACTGGAAACTTCTCTCCCATACACACTTTTTTGTCACTCAACAACCAAGGCTTTTAAAAAAAATCACACATTCTCAATCACAGTGGTGCAGAGGCAATAAAGGTCAGAGTGATTTGCTCGGTGTTGCTTAAAAATCAGCTGGGCAGAGCTGGGACTAGACTGTGTGAGTAGCTGACCCTCCACCCCTTGCTTGTTCCTCCAGACCAAACATTTTTCTAGGTGGGGGAACCTGCCTGAATCCACCAGTGGTCACTTAATAGCTGCCAGAGGTGTAATTTAGGCTTGAACTAGTGACCTCATCCCTTCCTCTCGTCTGCTGAGGGACAGACTGATGACATTGACTGTTTACATTTTGGTCTCTGAGCCAGGCAGCTTCTTTGCCTGGGGCCCAGCAGGGATGGAAAGGTCCTAAAGATGCAAAACCAGTTCTGCTCCCTGACACTGCTTTCCTGTCTTGGGGTTGATTTTATAAGTTATTAGGAAAGAGCAACTTGTACAAGACCTTTCTAAAGTAAATGTTTCTCCCTGCCTGTTGTTTTGCCCCTGTACTCAGCACTCGTGAGATCACACCTTGAGTACTGTGCCCAGTTTTGGGCACCACAGNCTAATGATTCTATGACCACCTGCTAGCAGGGGCTGAGGGGAAAAAAAATGCCTGTGCCTGTGTACTGGGCACCAGTACAGTCTTATCATTTTGTCTCAACAGAGAAATGCAGTGCAAAGCTCTGAGGGGTCACTGTGGCAGCTTTGAAAGTTGTATCTGTTAGTACCAAGAAACTTATATCGCTTTTGCCCTGAGTCATAGATGTCAGGATCAGATGAGATGACCCATGTTTGTTTGGAGCCCCAGCAGGCAGGACCCCTGCTCTGGTGAGAAACCAGTGGGGACTGCCAGGGAGGAAAGACTGTTGTGTGGGGTGCCAACCCCACCCCAGAGAGCTGGCATTCATACAGGAGTGTTTTATTCATCTCTTTTTTCTCGTTCTGTGTCCATTCTAAGCTGACACAAGGTGAAGCGAAGCTGAAAGGACCCTTGAAAAGGCCAGGTCATTGATGGAGAGGAAAGGGACTTGGCAGGTGGTGAAGAGCTTTCATGAGCATCATGGGCTGTGGCCGGCTCAAGGGAACAGAACTGTTCCCCTGCTCAGGCTGTGTGTCTGTCTCTCTGATTATTTAGTGTATTTCATCTCTGCTGTCTGTCTCACCCTTAATCTGGGCTCCTCTGCGCCAACAAAATGCTTAGCTCACTCCATTGTCTGAGACACTAATTTGCACTGTAAATCTGATGCTTATCTTACATGACAGCTTACTGGGGGGTTTATTGCAGTTCTGAAGACAAACTAACCGGGGATGGCTAGAAAGCTTTTGACACATCATCTGGAGTATAGAACAAATATGACCTATTCCAGCTTGCTACCAGGTTAGGATGTGGCCTCTTGTGGTTGGAGTCACAAGGGATTTCTCTTTTCAGATCTATTAAAACCTGAGTGAGTTTGGGGATTTTTTTAATGTACAGCTTCTCTTCTGTGTGAGAATTCTTGGAATGCTTCTACAGCAGCCTCCCGTGCTTCTAGGGCCAGGTCCTCCATCCTTCTCCCCCGCTACCTGTGGATTTCTAAGGACCATGAGAGTAGCTGTAGACCAGGTGCAGGCAGCATGCAAACACTGGTGTTCCAGTGTGGTCCGGCTTCATTGTCTTTGCCTAGCCTAGCTTTATCAGAAAGAACCTTTGTACTTGTCTTTCTTCTTTGGTATTTCCTGACACTTTCTCTGATAGGTTTTAGCTCTTTGCTGACAGAGTGACAACCCCCCCCAGTCTTGTGTGCAGTTGCCTCCTTCTCTCCAATCCTCACGCTATCCACTTGCAGGGTTTCACATATCTTCTAAGAGATTTTCACACCAGTGTTGTTCAGATTACTGGGCAGCACCAGAGGCCTAAATCCTTCTGCAGAGGGTTTCCAGGTAGCTTCAGATCAGGGTTTTCCTGGGGAGATCTGGGAAGATTGTAGTTGCTTTGATATAATTTACGGTTCTGCAGCTGAGAACACCAGTAGGTGTTTAATGCCCAGAATTTCTGCATTGCAGTCCTTTGGGATACAAAAGATCCTGCTTCCCCAGACAGGGGAGCAGAAACATAAGACTGGACATTCTCAGAGGATGGTGTTTGTCTGGAGGAACAGTCTGATTTTCGCTGAGTGGAGTCCTGCCATACAGTTTCGTGGATTTCTGAACCCCTCAGATCTTCCTGCCCTCAGTCTGAAATCAAAATACAAAAGTGGTTGTACTGGATAAGCTGTGTGCAGCAGCTGGGGGGCTGGCAACTGGATTGGAAATGGAACCAAGGGGTCTCAGTAGCACTGAGGGAGAGGAGAAAAAAAGCCCAAACATCCAACAGAGAAATTGTTGAGGAATAGGCAAGCAATATGTTGTATAGTGAGTAGAACTGTAGCTGCTTAGGTTACACAAGAAACTGTGTAGTGGTCCCTCTCAAACTCCCATTTTGCATTCCAGATTATCAACAGATGTGTAACCTAAGGCTAATTCCAAGTCATCAGAGCTGGTAAACACGCACTGTCCTGAGACCTGCCCAAAGGAGAGCTCTGTACAGCCTAGGAGAAGCTCAAGGGAAAACATACTACTCTGAGAAGACTCCAGAATCAGCAGAATTTTAGAATAACACAGTACAAAAATACCTAAGAAAGGATCATTACCCCACTTAATTTAGACTCATGCCTAGTCTAGGTTAGACTGCTGTAAGCAGCCTTCTCCAAAAAAACCCCTTCTCTTCCACAGCTAGAAATGGAGTCAAAGAACTCAAATCACCTTGCTTAAATGTCTGTGTTAAATGCCTGAAAGTTAGCAATTTATAGCTGAAGACCTCTTCATTTGTATCCTAAGAGGCCTGGAAAATTCCCCTTTCTCACAGATAGCATGGTACCATCAGAGAGTCCCCAGTGCAAGTAGCTGGCCTCCCGTCTGCCCTAGTGCTTGTAGCACTGGCAGCAGCTCAGATCTGTTTGGCAAGGTCAGGTTGTCCCTTCAGCTGTGTGCATCGAGCACCCTGGGGCAGCTGGTTCTTCCATGGATAAAATCTGTCCTGCTGCTGCTGCTGCAGAGTGTTTTCTGTCTGTTTTCTGTTCTGGTTGGTTTGTTAAAAAAAAAAAGCAGACCAGTAACACTTAGAGACCCTACTGTGTTGCGTGACTTGTGGACAACAGGAAAATAGTCTCTGCTCCAAGGGATGCGCAGGATAGCTTGGCAGAAATATGCTGAATAGCAGATGTGATGAAGACACGGCGTGAGACAAGTTAGTAACAGTGAGAGCAAGATGTTTGCATAGACTGACTAGGTCTGACATCTCCATCAACCGGGGCGTGCAGCGTGCGGAGTCTTTTCAACTTGCTGAGCAGTTGGGCCAGCCTCCTGGCACTCCCAAGGTCTTTGCTTGCTGGCAAAGGAAACCCACTGCCTACATCAGTGTTTTCTCTAATCTGTGTGGAAATGAAAATGGGTGGAAACATCAAAGCAGGGGTTCCAGGTAGAGTTTGCTGCTGCCTGGAGTATTATTAGCAATTAAGGGAGGGAGCTGCTGCCAGGCTGGATGAACAAGGGGGCTTTCGTCTTGGGGAGCAGAGCACTTTAGAGAGAGCAGGTGAGGGGATCTGAGAGTTTGGGAGAACGCAGTGGAAGGGCTGGGGTCTCAAAAGAGAAAGCACATTCAGCCAGCAGCTCTTGGCTACCTACCTCCAGCTGTGTCCACCTGTTCAGGTTAGCGGTCCGTCCATTTGTGCAACCTAGTCTGTGCGAGTAACTGAGCTGGGTTGCCACAGTGGGGATTTCTCCCTCTTTGGTCCTGGGGACCTGTCCCCGTCCATGCCC
Source organism: Chloroceryle aenea (assembly GCA_013399075.1). NCBI lineage: Eukaryota > Metazoa > Chordata > Aves > Coraciiformes > Cerylidae > Chloroceryle > Chloroceryle aenea. Next base: position 195,438 of record VWZY01007081.1, read on the forward strand.
ATAGTGGGAGGACAGGCTGGGCTATGCAGACTGGCTTCTTGCTTGGGGCGCTGGTGGAGCCTCTGCAGTGCTTGGCTGTGAGGCAGCAGCTGGTGCTGACACAGGCACTGTCCTGGGCTCTCTTCAGAGCCATGACTGCACCATGTGTTTTTGCAGACTTTTGGAAAGCTGGTTTTATCCCTGTCATTTCCCCACTTCTCAGGAAATGGGGTGTGCATTTAGCAGGGGGCTAAAGCCCTCCTGCTGCATCTGCACCAGGCAGCCTCTCCTCTGAGTAGGTAGTGGATTAGGAGGGCTGCTGCAGCTCCAGGGATCCTGTATTCCCAGCTGGTACTTGCTTTCTTTCCTGTCAGGACTGCTTTATTGTATTTTTGCAATTGTTAGTAACTCATCTCATGTATGGAACTGGCATTGAATTAAGAGTATCCAAAGTGTCTAACCCCACAAAAAGAGCAGCTCCTCCTCTGCTGCTTGCATGCAGCATTGTTAGCTGATGCAGAGGGAGAGGGTGATGTGGAGGACAGCAACAGAGCTGTCAGGTTTGAACCCTGTGAGTAGCGATTCAAAGACAACTCCTTCCCAAGAAGTGGTGAGCTGTGAACATTACGTCTGCAGTGTTGTGGGCAGGTGTGATGGCAGCTTGTGTGGGTATATCATGCTGGCCTTGATCCAGTTGGCACAGGTAAACCAGCAGTGACAAAGTGTAGTAACTTAAGCGCTGTCTTAACACTATTAAATACGTAGCTGAGATCTCCAGAGAGTTTGTACAACCTGAGGTGACGTTTGTGTCACTGTATCTTTACTGCAGTTTGCTGTCTGTGCTAGCTCAGTTACAGTTCTCACAGATAGGTCTGTGCTCTGCCTTGGTCCCACGTCTGACGTGCGCACAGACCTACCTCTAGATAGATGCTTCTGAGGACCTGCAGGCCATGCAAACGTCAGCTGTTGCTGTCTGCAGTTTGTGCCTCCTATGCTGGCATTAGTCTTTGTGATTTACTGGAGTTAGCCAACACGCAGGGGAGAGGAATCACATCTCTTCTTAATGGGATTTGCTTTGCAGTGCAGCACTGAGGCTTGCGACTTTGGAGCTGTAACTGAGCCACCTTCTTCCCTTCTCTGTCACATGGGCAGTTCTGCTCCTGCTCTCTACCCTCCCAAAATCCTCTCCTACCATGTTCTAGGCCTGGGATTGCCCAGGTTTGTCCTTTGTGCACTGAGAGTTTGGGGGCTGCAAGGCACTGTGCATACGGGTGCGTGCGCTGTGGTCAACAACACTCCTGGGCTGGAAGAGGTGCCCAGGAAGAAGATCTTTGGCATGGGCACTTCTCACTTTTCCCTTTCTCTCTACCCACAGATGCTGGCAAGGACCATCCACAGCAGCAGGCAGGGGTGATCTGGAGAGTGACAGGCGGCTTGTTCAGTATCACCCGGGGAGCCGTGGGGGCCACATTGGGAGGAGTTGCCTGGGTGGGCAGCAAGAGCCTGGAGCTCACCAAAACCGCTGTGACCAGCGTCCCTGCTGCAGGCGTCGGACTGGTGAAGGGCAGTGTCTCAGCAGTGACCGGCGGCGTCGGAGCTGTGGGGAGCGCAGTTGCCAGCAAAGTCCCATTCACCGCAAAGAAGAAGGACAAGGCTGACTAATCCCCATCACAGCTCCCTTCCAAAAGATCAACCTGCCCATACTCTCCCCCTACACAGCACCTCTTTGAGTTGGAACCAGCTGCTTCAGGGAGGGTCAAGAACCCGAGCAGACTCCGGCTGCAGCCCGCTCAGCACCACCTGCCTGGCTCAGAGCTCACAGAGCCACTGTCAATGCCTTTCACTCCCATCACCTACGGGGAAACCCCTTTACTCTGAGGGTTTAAAAGGTCTCTGTCTTGCAGTTTCCTTCTTCCCTTCTTGCTCTTGTAAACACAGAGCAGTGGGAGAGGGTGTCCATCTGCCTGGAGGTGACGGAGTAACAGGGGAGCAGGAGGAAGTATGCCTAACTCAAAGTGTAGGTTGTATAGTCAAATTCAGCTTCAGCTGGGAAGAAGCCTCTGAAAAAACCCTTCCCTTGGCTCTGGGAGGTGTGCTTGGGGTGTCTATCTGGTGGAAAAGCATAGAATAAAGTTCCATTGACACAAAGGAGAGATACTGTGAAGAGGGGGAAGTCTTCCTCCTGCCCTGCACTTCTCACCTTGTCTTTGCAGAGCCCATTCCACAAGCGGCTCCCAATCACTTACTTCTTGGCTGAATTGCACCCTTCAGAGAAGGAACCCTCAAGCTCAGCAGATTGGCTCTGAGGATGATGCCACACAAGAGTATGATACATCCCAAGCCATCAACTTCTGCACACATTATTTTGGTGAGAGGCAGGAGGTTGAAAGCTGCTGCATGTTCCCTTTGTGGAAGGAGCTGGTAGTGTCATCTGCTAAGCCTCTGTGAAATCCCAGCACAGGTATTGATGCACCACAGGGAGACAAAATGGGCCTTTGGGCTTGACCCTTGAAGTCCTTGCAGTATCCCAATCTGCAACAGGGGCTTTTTGACTCCAGGTCAACATTCTCACTCTGCAGACATCACTAATAACCATGAGCAAATGCGTTCCTGAGCTCTGCTGCAGGGAAGGAGGGGAGGCTGAGTGTGTTGCTCTCCCCCATGACTCAGCACCCCAGGAGCAGTGGCCTGGGTGTGAGTGGGCTGCACTTCACTGGAGAATGCTTCCCCAATCCTCCAGCCATGGCCAGCCTGCACAGGCACCAGCAACTCCTCCTCCACATGCTGCTCCTGGGCCTCCAGCCTGGCTCCTCTGAAGGACCATGTTGCACTATATAGCCCACCCACACTCATAGTGCCGCAAAAACCCAGACACCTGCACCCATCTGGGAGTCACAGCCATCCTCAGCCTGGCCCATGATACTCCCAGGTCCACGTGGCATTGCACACACACACACTCACCCCACGTTCCCCTGTAGCTCTCAGGTTGAGGAAAACCACAGGCTCCACGATTAGCTCTGCTGCTCCTGGCTTTGGCAAGCGATTACCCTAGGTGATTAGGTGTTGGATGCGGTGCTTGTGCTGTACTGTACAAACCTGCAGCTGTGTTCGGGTGTGTGTTTGTGTCAGGCACATCTTCAGATGGGTAAACAAAACAGTGCCACTGCCGCAGAGTTTACAGGGTCATCTTTGGCACTTCCAGTGTATAGTTTTCAGATAGGGTCCCGTTGCAAATAAAAATCATGCTTAAGAGGATATTCTCCCCTCTGTTGCCCAAGAGCGTAGTTTATTGAAACCAAAGGAATGTGAAAAATCCCTTTTTTTCCCCATCTATGAGGTTTGTTTACTTTCTGCCCTATCTTTTGGACATTGAAGCCAACTTCCTTGATCTTCATTTCCTGTTGGAGGTCACTGCGCTTCCCAGCTGCTCTCTTGTGCTTAGGACTCGGACATCAGGTAATATTTAAGTACAGCCTCCCCCTACTACGGTTTTTGCTGAATGTTCTTGAGCTTGTGAAGCAGTCTTTATTTAGACCTTTATTAAATCCACAGTTTGGGCTGACGTAAGTTGCAGTGTCCCTGTGGTAGTCACGCTGGTGTTACCCGCTCTCCATACCCTCTGCTGGGTAGTCCCTGCTGTTTGCAGTGGCAAGAAGTTGCTGATGTGTTACTCTTGATAGCATGAGAGTGGTTTAAGCTACATCTTTGTTTCTGGAGAGGAAACAACATTTGGTACATGTGTGCATTTCCTTGCTTTGTCTCTTTTGTTCTGGTGAAGACCAAGTTGACCCAGACGAGTGGGTTTTGTCTCTGAAGGCAGTGGCTTCACAGAAAGATCAGCCCCTGATGTGTGCCTGCACTTTGCTGGGATGCTCATGGCAGTTGCCAAGGCCAGAAAGAAGTCTTTTCTGCTCTTCCTTTGTCATAAATGCCCCGCAAAGTAGGAGGACAGTTTGCAGTGTGTGGATCTGTGTTCACTGCTCTCACTGAGCGCATTTCATTTCTTACTCCAGATCACTGGCTACTCCTGAAGCCAGCTCTAACCCCAAAGCTAAAAGCTGCTTGTGTGTAGCTAACTGTGCTGTCACCAGCCTAGAAAGATACTTTCTAACAATTGTGACAGAAGACATTCTTTTTCCTAAAACTGCCTCTCCCAGGCCTGGGACAGGCAAAAATAATATCTAAGGGGTTTTACTTCACCGGCCATCCCTGGGCAGGTGATGGGAAGCTTCATCATGCTTCTGGCTAACCAGTATGCCACACAGGCAGTACATCCTTCCCAAGCTGTTGTTTGCAGGCACTGTCCATGAAGAGCAGGCATGGAAAATGGGATGAAGGTGCATTAATGAAGGCCAGGGGGACCTGAGGGGTTCCTGTCTTTTTATTTCTGCTCCTCTGTGCATCTTTGCAGTGAGTGGAGTAAAGCTCTCCATTTGTCTGGAACTGCATTTGCTTGCGGGATGACCTGAAGAAGGGGAGGAGTGTGACAGGAGCTCTCAACCTAAATCACTATTCCTATAGCCCAGCTAACAGAGAAGCCATGGTCTTCTGCTGTTTATATAGCAAAAGAGATCTAATTAGTGGAGATAGAAGATTAAATCTATTCCAAAATCAGGGCCTCACACCATTTAACAGTCATTCAGGAACATGTAACTATGCAGGACTTGAAGGCCTCTGAAAAGTATGTCAGTGTTAATGTGCTAGGGCTGCTCTGTTCATCCAGGTGATCCAGCCCCAGGCTGCTTTTCTGGACACTCAGTGCCAGAGCAGAAGGAAAACAAGGTCAGTGTTCCTAGTCTAAGAGCAAAAACACCTTTTGACAGCTTTGTTTGCATCTGGATCGGATGGGAAAGCTTTTTGGCTCCTGGCAGATGCCCCATCTTTCCTCCTCCACCACTACAGAGACTCCAGACACCTGGAGAGTCCACCTGGGACACTGGTGCAGCCTCTCTCTTCATGGAAAAAGGGGCAAAACCTACAGAGTGTGTAAATCACATTGCTACTAGATGGGGAGGTTGGGTACAAAATAGGGAGGGCAGCACCAAGGTGGAGGGAAGGACTGAAGGGAGTTAATAGAAGAAAGATCACCAGTTTTCAGATGAGTTGAGGAGGGACTGGTGACAGGAGGAGGTGAGGAGTGGGGGAGAAAGAAAAGGGGGAGCATGGAGGGAATTTGTTCATTAGAACAGGCTCTGAATCAGAGGATGAACACAATGGAGTATGTTCCAGTGAAGAGTCCAGAAAGGGAAGTAGATGAATGTGGTGTGTGGTGGTGGTTCATGCCTGGCTGGTTGGTGCCCTGCTTCCACAGTAGTGATGATTGTGAGGGGTTTCTGTTCAGATAGATCAGTATGCCCAACAGATGGTCCAAGCACCAGATCAGCTCACCCCTTACCACCCTGCCTTCCCAGATCTTCCACAGGCTTTTATCATCATCTCCCCATGGTGAGGCTGGGTCGCCCTAGTGGTGGAGGTGGGATGTGACCCTACACCAGCCCCATTCCCCACCACAGCTGAACTTACCCCATGCTCACTGAACATGGTCCAGATGAGAAGAGAGCCCACAGGCACATCCTTTCCCTCTTCCTTTTGCTCATCTCATTATCCTTCACTTCTGTTTTTGTCCCTCCCTTAGTTTTCTGTCTTGGCCCTGCACGGAGCTTTTCAAAGCTCTCACTGACACCTTTGTTAAACATCCACACTCATATTGGCTGGGAAGGCAAAGAGGGTGACTCTGCCTCTGCAGCTCCCCTGGCTGGGAGAGAAGTGCATGTCTTCCACCCCTCTCTGTCCCCTTATGCTTTCTGTGGAAAATCTTATCCCACTTCTTTTCCCCTGGGATCCCTCATTGGCTCTTGTCCCTGTGGGTGGGTCATTTCTGTGTCTCTGTTGCAAAGTCGTCCTTGTAAAAACAGCAGCGTGAATGAGGACACGGAGATGTCTCAAGAGAGACACAGAGCTGCAGGGACAGATGCTGGGGCCTGACTCTGCTTCTCTTGGAGCCGAGGAGCCCTTTGGCAACCTAGAACCGTCACTGTGGACACATGGTCCCATGCACAGTGCCGGGCTCCAGAGAACACTTTTGTTCTTTATCATTTCATTGTCTGTAATTGGTTTCCTACTGAATTTGTTTGCTTGGTTTGTTTTGCAGTGTGTTTCTGGGAATATGCATCTCTGTATTTTAATTACAGTAAAATTTGAGGATAAAAACCTTTGTTACGCTGGCTCTTGTTTCCAGTGTGGGGAAGTGAGGAGAGGAAGTGCAGCTGAAGGAAGATGTTAGAGATTCCTTGGGAAATCAGATCTCTTCCCTAAGGGCTCTAGAGAAGGCACTAAGCCAGACTGAACCTCCATCCCTGTCTAAACTAGGACATGGCTTTTAACCATGATTCAGAAGCCTTCTTGTTGCGGGCACATTTCCAGATTGGAATGGTAAGAACAGTTTGGATAGGGCTACTAAACTCAATTTCTTCTGTTGGTTTAAAGACAAGTGCACAAGAGGACTTTTGGGATGGCTACAGCTGGCCTAGCCCTGAAAGTGGGACCTTGGCAGCTGAAGACAGGAAATTTTGTCTCTACCAGCACTGTTCCTTCATGGTGGTTTGTATGGCCACTTTTCCCAGCTGAGGAAGCGAGGAAAAAAAGCCTTGCTTCCCCTGCAGCAGCCTGCCCTTTCTGCAGGAGAAGGCAGTTTGACATCCCTCCCTGCAGGGGAGCACTGTGGGTCAACCAGACCCTCTGCATTTGCTCACTGTCTGGTGGACAGTGTGGGTGTTGGGGGTGCCACAGCCAGCCACTGTGGCCACCTCACCTGTTCCATGGGCACTAGTCCAGGGCTGAGCAACACCGTGCTCCCAGGAACATACAGCCCTCGTGTAGTGAGGACAGCAGGCCAACAGCCCGGCTGGGCTGGATGGGGCCCCAGACAGGGTGTCCCTTTTACTGGGTTGAGGCCAGGAGGCAACAGCTCAGCATTTGTTAAGTGCTGACAAAAGGATTAATTTAGTAACTAATAAAAGGGCAATCAAACCATTTATTTGGTTGACGTTTTGCTGCCAGTTGCTTGTTAGGAGTGGCATGAGGCTGGCCACAGCCATCTCTGCTACCTGTCCCATGCTGCTGTCCTCGCTTGCAGGCACAGCTGGGGCACCATGGCTTAGGAGGCCTCTGAGCTGCTGGCAGGAGCAGGTTTGGCAGTGGAGGGGAGGTGAAGATGCCGAGTGTGGGGTTCTCTGCTAGGAGCTGCCCCCACACCCGCAGGGGGGAAGCAGATGGGAGAACTCCATTCCTCCTCACAAGGCTAGAGCTGGCCATGCTGCCCTACAGACAGCGCGGACAAATAACAGGTACTTCAGCTGTGGGCTCTGAGGTGAGGCCGTCACATTCATCAGCCCTGCTCACCTTTCATGCAGCCCAGCTGAAGCAGGTTTGCCCTGCTAGGCCAGGCTGCAAAATGCCACTAACAAGCTGCACCTCCAGAGATCTTTAAAGGGGGAAAATCATCTGCAATTCTGACTTTCTTCTGCCTCACCCAAGCAGTGGGTGTGCAGACAGTGTTTCCCAGTGCCCTGTTGTGTGACTGCAGCACCGAGACTTATCCTCTCCTGAATAAGAGCTTATGCTGGAAGCTAATGGGCAGCAGATCTTGGAAAAGACCTTTGGAGAGCAGGCTTGCCCAGGTAGGTGGGCTGTGGGTGGCTCAAACATCTGTGCCAGGAGCAGGTCCAACACCGGGAGTGTGCGGATGTGGATGGATGTGACCAGCTGTGGTCATATCTCAATGGGGTGTTCTGTCCTCTGTGCCCTGGGGACTGGCCCTGGTGGCTTCCCATCTGCAGCTGCTAGAGGTCTTCAGGATGTGCCTGGAGGCCTGGGCTGTCTGAGGATTCTGTCATGCTGGGTCAGAGGAGCTGGTTGGCCCTTAGAGCAGACAGGGACCGAAGAGCCCAGCAGCGTGTCCTGTTGGGCGGTTGGCGCTCTGCTGCAGAGCAGTATCGCCCTGCCCCGCGTGCCCGGGCTCGCTGCCCAGCTCAGCCCACAGGCCCTGTGTGGCAGGGGCTCACTGGCTGCCTGCAGCGTGCCTTGTGCGAGACGGCCCTGCTTCAGCAAGCCACTCACCACAGAAAAACTCGCATGCTGCCAGGCCCATATTCCATTTGTTTGCAATCTGGCAGTTTTATGGCCTAAACTCAAGTGCTTTTCTCTGGTCCCCAGGGCAGGGCACACCATCACTGATACCACCAGCATCAAGGAGGGGCTGGCTGGGCTCACTGTTGGTGCTGTGAGCATGCTGGGGCCAGGTGCTTCAGAGTCCTGTAGGCCCATGCAGGCCAACAAGGTCTCAGCTCTGTAAAGAACCACAGGTTCTCACTTTTGGCTTAACTACTTCCATTTTGGCAGGCTTCAGAGGCAGACGGGCATAAGCCTGAGGAGGCGACTGCAGTTCTCTGCTGGCCAGGTGGGCTGTGGAGTCTGCTCCCCCCAGCCATGCCCCCGCCCACTCCCAGCCTCACAGGGGCCATGCAGACCAGGAGAAGATGCTTTTTTGGTTGTTGGTTCATACAACCCAGTTTAGCCACTGGGGTCTTTTCAGTTGAAGTTCACCCCCAGGTCAGTTTTATTGCACTTTTATTTACAGAAAACACAGAAGTAAAGCATTGAATGTGTCGAGCTTTTACCAAACCACCCAATCAGTTTTTGTTTTTTCTTTTTTTTTNCAAAACAAAATAAGGCAACAGTTGCAAAGAGTCAGTATCAAAACTGGGCCCGCTGGGGGGCTGCCTTAGGAGAAGGGCAGGAAGTCTCTCTCCTCCACCAAGCTGATGGAGAGGTTCTTCAGCTCCTCCTCAGAGCTGGCGGTTTTGTAGCCGAGCTGTGCCAGCACCTGCTGGCAGGCGTGTTGGGTGAACGCCANGGCTTTTGGCGCAAGGAAATATCACAGGTGTTACCAAACAACCATGTATGAGCATCTGGCCAACTGCCCAGTAACAGGACTTAAAACAGAGAGACATATCGCACCAAGATCAAAACAAGAAGGTTGTTCCACGTTCAGCTTCCAGTCTGACCTGCTCATCGGGGGCAAGGGGAGTTATTCTGGAGGGGATGACACCATTCATAAATTATATTTACCTCTTACATTGTAAAAGTAAACAGTGCAAAAGTACAGTACCCCAGGTACCCTTCCTTTTGGAAAGCTTGAAGGTTGCTTTAAACTTTTTGTGTGTTTTGTAAACATCATTACCCATCCACAGTTCTAGCTCTGGCTTGGAGAGACCCGACTCCTCTTGCGTCTGAAACATGTTGAGGGGCAGCCATCGCCCACCCTGGGCTCAGCTGTTGAGATTCCCACTCAAGTTTTAGTGCAAATTTTGGAGAGAAAAAGATGAGAGAGAGAGAGAAGGGGGGGGGGGGTGTTGAGGGGTGGGGGAACAAAACAAAATAAGGCAACAGTTGCCAAGAGTCAGTATCCAAACTGGGGCAGNTGCAAAGAGTCAGTATCAAAACTGGGCCCGCTGGGGGGCTGCCTTAGGAGAAGGGCAGGAAGTCTCTCTCCTCCACCAAGCTGATGGAGAGGTTCTTCAGCTCCTCCTCAGAGCTGGCGGTTTTGTAGCCGAGCTGTGCCAGCACCTGCTGGCAGGCGTGTTGGGTGAACGCCACAATCTCGTAAGACAGCCGGAAACGCCATTTCTCCGCCGTTGCCGCCGAGTTGCGCACGGTCCCATACTTGTGTTTGGAGGAGGACCTGTCTCCTCGAGTGTTGTTCTGTATCCAGCGCTCAACATTGCTGTCCATGGGGATGCCCAGGAAATCGTAGATCTCCTCAGTCTTTTTCATGGGGTTCCTGGCCAGGTCTTCATACCGCAACAGCATGTACTTGCCCTTGAGCCATGGTGGCCGGTTGAGGCCAGTGGACACGGAGTTCCAAAAGTCATCACACACCGTGGTGAGCTGGGTTACATCCAGGTTGTATGGCTTCCTGCCAGTGCCGTCCCAGATCCTCCACAGGCGGTAGGTGTCCCTGAAGGTCTCGCTCCGGGATGCCAGGATTCCCCGGGGGTCTCTCACCAGCTGGATGACCTTCAAGTTCAGCCGCGGGTCCTCCACCAGGGCCCGGAGGTCACTGACTTCAGGCACCCGCACTGTTTTGATGGCCACATGCCCATGCTCTCTGCAAGACTCTGTGGCCAGCGTCAGGTTCAAAGTCCCACACTTCTTCACGCAGTCTCCCTCCTCCAGGTGGAGATCAACACCTCCCAGGGACTCGCAGACAGGCGGTGAGCACAGGGCCTTGCTGGCTCCCCTACGGAAGAGGCGGTCGGTGGTGTGATTGACAGGCTGGGGTTTGATGTAATTCTCCAAGAAGTAGAGGTCGCAATCATACAGGCTCCTCAGCAGGTCTCGGCTGGCCCCCAGCATGACCCGCCTGTCCGTTGTACTCTTGGTCTGAGTCAGCTTTGGGATCAGGGTGTACTGGACATGGTAGAGGGGCTCAAATAAATAGAAGACATCAAAGTGTTGGTTAAACAGTTGCCCAACAAATGAGGAGCCACTGCGGGTGGTGGCGAGGATGAGGACATGTGTCTTCCTAGAGAGGTTGTATGAGAAAGTGGGGCTCTCATCACACAGCCTGTCAGCTGCATCAGTGTCCTGGCTCAGGCTGCAGTTCACGGGGTTGGGGATGGGACAGCTGTGGAAGGACTTGGCGGTGAAGGTCCGGATTGCTGTGTACTGGATCGCAATGGATGCCAAGGCTAGTAGGAGGACAGCCTTCCAGGAACATTGCATGGCTGGTCACCTTCATGGAGCTGCTTCACAGATGGTCTTGGTGTCTGCAACCCAACAGAGAAGTCAAGGGTTGAGCAAGGACGGCTAAGGAGGACCCAAGTATCCTATTGCTAGAGGTACCAACAAAACCCCTCCCAACGTATGTAACCACACAGACCCCAGTCACATGCTGCAGAGCCCTATTTCAGAGGAGTGGGAGACCAGGCAGAGACTGACAAGACTGAAGAGACACTTCCAGACAGGGCTTCAGCACCAGTGACTGCTTCCTTCCAGGCTGGCGGTGTATACAGGTCCTGTGCCCTATGGCTCACCTTGTGTGATATGGCACAGGCAGGCGGAAGTTAAGAGTCTGGTAGCCACACCATCTGTGTGCCTCTATCCTCTGCTTAGAGGTTGACCAGCCAGGCCAGCTCAGTCTGTCAGCCTCTGGGGATGAGCAGCAGCCAGAGCTGTGTCCTAGCTGCCAGCTTGATGTGCCCTCAGCACTGAGCTCATGGTGCTGGCCATATCCTGCTCAGCTCCAGGATTCAGGCCCTCCTCCTATTCTAAAGCACCAGATGCTGGAAAGCAACACTACAAAGGAAGAAGCATGAGAAACCACATCCCCTGCGTGCTCTGTTGGCAATGGCGCAGCAGCAGAAGTGGGGCTGTAGTTGGAGAGGCCAGCTTGTAGTGCTAACCCCACCTTGCTGCTGCCCACACGTGGGTGTAGGTAAGGGATGCTGAGCAGAATGCTTGGGTAGGCTGCTGGGGGAGAGCTAAGTGAGAAGCACTGTGGCCAAACCTGGGCAACTGCGGCATTGCTGGGAGGGGATGTAACTGTGGTGGTGCTTCAACATCTTCCTCCCTGTTCACTAATCAATATTCGCAGACTGCCCTGCTGCTCTCCCAAGCACAGGGCTTCACAGCCATGTGCTATTGCTCACCGAGGCCAGTGGGGCTGGGAGGCAGGAGACAGCAGACTCAACCCAGAAACCCCAAACAAGCCAAACCCCGGTGCAGGGGAGACATCCCAGTATTAGCAACAGCTTTGAAGCTCCCCTGCACCAACATTCCCTTGCCCGTCTTCCATCTATATGGTTCCCCCACCCCAGTGTGGTACATTCACCTGTGCATGTGCCCCTGTAGCCCCCTGCCCACCCTCCTCAGGTAAGCCAAGAGGACAGACCCAACTATCTCCACTACCTGCCCAGCAGAGCCCACCCTTCCCACATCTCCAGTTTCCCCATTCCCGCTCCTCTCACACTCTGTGTGTCCCCCTGAGAGCACCAAGCCAACCCCAAGATTGTGGTGAACTCCTGATCCCCTGCTTGGCCCCAGCATGCCAGCCACTGTGGGTGGGACTGTCAGAGCCACTGCTGTCACTGCTCAGCTGAGGTCTCCAAGGGGCGAGTGACAGATTTCAGCCCATGAGGCCTCTTCAGCCCAGAGCACACCGAAATCCCCGACAGGCTTGGGATGGTGCAGCGCTCATGGTGTATGTTCCCTGCAGAGCCCATGACAGCTGCCATGGTGTATTCTTCCCATCTCCTCAACACACCATGCTCTCTGAAGAGACCCTATCACCCAGCAAGTGACACCAGGAGGGCTGCTCAGACCTGCAGGTGAGTGGAAAACCTCCTTTTTGGTTTTGGGGTTTTTTTTAATTATTATTTTTATTATTTACCAGTTGCATCAGCTGCTTAGTGCAGGCAGGAGGCTGCAGGAGCTACAAGCTCCAGAAACCTCTCACCAGCAGCCGGGGTTTAGAGCAGAAGCCCAGCATGGGGCTCTGGCACAAGTGCTGCAGGTGAAACCCCCACTCCATCAGCCGTCTCCATGTCTGTGCAGTATGGCCTGTAACAATGCTGTGGAAAAGAGTTGCTTTCTCCAGGGCATAAGGGATGTTTTCTCCTGGGCTGCGACCTGACAGGCATGTGGCATGGGGACCGATATTGCAGATGGTTGGCTATTGCTACTCCTGGTAGCAGGAGTTACCCACGCTGCAGAGGGGAGACCTAGCCCCAGAGTCCACATGGGGTATTCTGTCCCTTGGATAAAGTGTTTTTCTAGGTTTATTCAGTCAGGGCAGGACCCGAGAGTCCCTGCTGGCATCTCCTGGCAATGGGAATGCTTTCCTGCTCTCTAGTGATGGCCAGCCACACTGCATCCTCCACACACAACCTCAACTTCTGCTCATTTCTGTGCTGCTTATGGATGCTGGAGCAGATGAGACTCAGATTGTCCGAGGGTGTGGCAGAAACCTACTGCTGGCTCCTCTGCCAAAGGCAACCACAGCCCAGATGGCTCCCTGGTCCCAATTCCTGCGAGACTGCTGGCTGTGAGCATTTCAGGTTCTCCACCCACATGGACATGCTCCCCTTTGCAATGCACCAAGCTGCAAAGGGGAAGAAACAGGGCATTCATTCATGCTTTTGGCAGATCAGGAACAAAACGACATCCCAGTTTCAGCCTTTTCTGCCCCTCATAATCCTTTGCTTCTGCCCTGCCCACCTGCTGAGCCACAGCCAAGAAGGGGCAGGTTTGGGAGAAGGCTTCCCTCCCTGAAGTCTCATCTGTGGCCTTTAAAGCCAGACAGAACCTCCTCTCAGCCCCCGTCTGTCTCTCCTGACTCCTCCCATCATTGCCTGTCCCAGAGGGGCTCCAGTTCCTGCTCAGCCCAGTCTTGGTTCTTAAGAGACAGCAGCCAAGTGCTCTTGGGAATCTTCTGGGGCAGCACAAGCACTTGGCACCTGGGACCCGCAGGCATGGCTGAGGATCATTTCCACTCATGCTCCCCCTTGCTCATTTGTCAGACAAGGCCAGGCTGGTGTGAAGCACCTGCCAAGGAGCTGCGTGTGGCTCCACATGGCTTGGAGCAGACTGGCTGAGCAGCAGCTTCAGCCAACACACTGCAGGAGGATGTCTGCTACACACACGTGCAGCAGGATGGCCGCTTACTCTCCCATCCCTGCCCCAAGGGACCTTCTTAAATTGGCTTGTTCCTCTTCAAGCACAGATTCCAGGACCAGCTGTCCAGACCAGCAGCTGGAGCAAGGGTCATTCCCATCTGGGGCTATATGTGAGAGTCCTGAGTCAGGCATGTGCTGTTTTGGCTACTCAGTCCTAGACCATGGGATGCTGAGACCATGGCTGTCTTCTGAAATGCTGGCCTCGCAAATGTTTCCATGCTGTAAAGTGTTCCCAGACGAAATCTCCCTCTGCTCTGTCTCCAGCTCAGCTCCACCAAAGATGATGAGCAATTGCAGCCCAAGGGCAGGGGCTAAGTCCAGTAGGTTTCCCCCAGGCAGCTGGGGCTACAGGATGGAGAGCTGGGGTTGGGGTACATCGCTCAAAGCTCCTTGGCACTGCAAGGAGCCTGTGAGAAGGCACATGGACTCTTTTTGCACTGTGCTGAGGTCGCCACTGCTCCTTCCCCACCCCTAACCCCACCCTGGTCACAGCACAGACTGTGCTCCACTGCCCTTGCCTGCATCTCTGTCCATCCGCCTGCAGTCACATCAGGACCGGGCTGTCCGCGAGGGATGCAAGGCATCCAGAAAACAGCTCCCAGCACTGCAGGAGGCCAGTCAGTGCCTGGCATGGGGACAGGAGCATTGTCTGTGGAAAAAGGAAGGTGCCAAGCCTTTCATCTTCCCCTGCCCCACTTGCAGTCTTGAGCCCAGAGGAAGGGAGAGGATAGATGCAGGCAGTGCAACCTCCCCCACCCCGCGCATCCGCAAACAGTGGTGGGTGCATAGTCACCTGCCTTCCTCTTCTTCCACCTCCCCTGACTCCCAGCACTGCTCCAGGGAGGATGAGCAGGCAAGAAGCCAGCAAGACAGCCCAGGAGCGCCGGGGAGGATGAGCAGGCGAGAAGCCAGCAAAGCCAGCCCAGGAGCGCTCAGGAGATCGGAGGCGATGAATTAAGCTGAACGGCATCCGTGAGTCACCGGCGCAGAGAGCAGAAAGCTCGGCTGGCCAGCTGCAGCGCAGCGGAGGCCCAGGAGGAGATGCTGAGGGTAGACTCCTGTTTCAGGGATGGTCTTCCTAGGTTTGATGGGAATGACCTGCTTTAGAGCTGCACAGCAGGACCGCAGCATAAGAGACTGCTCTGGCAATTGAGTTCAGTTGCTGCCAGGCAGGCAGAGGTGCTGCAGGGATCAGTGCAACTCCCATGTCCTCTCCCCTCCAAAAGCAGCCAGGTGTTCCACGGGCCAGTGCCTCATGGCACTGTGGCACTCTCATCCTTCCCACAGCATCTCTAAGCATGTGGCTGCCCTGCCTCCTACCTCAAGCCTTTCACGCAAGTTTCCTCACGGCTTCCCAGAGATGGCTGTGTTTGGGCAACTCAGGGGTGACAGTAGCTTTAGACGGGAGACCTTGCAGTAATTGACACTGTCATCACTGCTTTCAAGGCCCTCTCACAGGGTAGTCAAAAAAATCTGCTCTTTCTGGTTGCCTTCCAGGCTGTCCCCAGCTCTCAACAGCTCCCCAGATGTTGTATCCTTAGCCCAGCTGGGCTCAAACTGGGCATCCTCACCACTGCCACGGAGATCCCTCTGTGCTTTCACGTGGCAGGGATGAAGGAAAAAAGGAGTGGAAGAAGGTGAGAGGGTCTGTGCAACACAGGTGCCTGCTCCAGCCCTGGCGCAAGCCCCAGCGATGTGCTGGAGGAGCACCTGCACCCCACGAGACCTTCCCCGGTGCCAGTCCAGCTACCAACACCCTCTACCCCAAAACCTATTCCCGCCAGCAAGGCTGTTTCCATGGAAACGGCAGAGTGACTCAGGACTTTGGGACCAGCTGGAAGACACAACTGTGAGCAGCAAACACCCGAGCGGTGCCAGAGTTGCGGTGCCAGGAAGATGGGTGGATGAGCAGAGGGACCTGGCAGGGCTGCCTGTGCACTTGGGCATGCTCAGCAGTGCAGAGGGGCACACAGGCACACCCCACACAAGGTGAAGCCCATCTCATTGAAAGGCAAAACCCCCTCCTGACACAAGTGCAACCACAGCACTTGGAAGGCATCGCAAGCAGCACCCCCACCAGGACACGCATGCCAAAATGTGCCTCCTTGCAAACAACCCCTCATATCCCCCCGGGAGGGAGACCCATGAACGCATACTCACTCACAGAGTTCACAGCACCAACTTCAGCAGCCACTCAGCCCTGCACCCATCCCCTGCTTGGCAAGCAGCACTCCTGGGTGCCCTGCCCAGGGCAGAGCAACTTGTTGGAGGGCTGGTCAGGGAGAGGGGAGCAGGAGCCAGCGCCCTGTGGAGCCTCCCTTCCCAGGAAGCCTGGCTCCTGTGGCTCCACTCCCCCCACCTCACTGCCCAGGCACCAAAATCAAGTTTCAGGGTTGCAAAACAAC